>JAZHYW010052581.1:0-28036 GCA_037355805.1 Ixodes ricinus
TATGCTGGCGTACTTATTGAATAATAAAACCGTCAAACAATTAGGGAGGACGACGAACATGCAAAGGCAGAGTGGTTCATCCAGGATTGCCAATCTGGGAGGGTGTTACAAATTACTGGGAGCGCTTCGGGGGTTCGGGATGAAAAAAAGGGGGGGGGGGGGGGGGGAGCGAGCGAGCGAGCGAGAGAGCGAGAGAGAGACAGACAGAGAGGGGGGGGAAGGGAGGTTGAATTTTTACCGTACGAAGTTTGCAGTTTACACCAACAAACATTACGCATTTACAGCTTCTTGCATGTCTGACGACGTCCGCATTTTGTGTAGTACTTTAACAGCCGCGCCCCACCTCAGCGACACACGACACCAACAGACGGCTTGTTTTGTTGGAGTCTGCCGTCCCATCTGGTGGATGCGACGTAGAACACAGGGACAGGGAACCTTGTTTCCTAGTGGGACTGGAGCTCTCGGCAAAACACTTAAAAATACACAGACGAACAGAGTCGGGCGATGCAGTTTTCTTGTTCCGCTCTTTGGGCGGAACACGCACCGACAAACATTGTGGAAGTAGAGACAATTACTTTCTTAATTAAAGCATCTGCTTAGTCTTCATTTGCCATTAACGACTTTCCGCAAACCGTAGTGACTATCGACACCAACCTTTTTCCAAACTAGAATTCCTGAATCGTTCTTTGTTTGGGTCGTTCGAGATGAGCACCACGGAATTTCACGCCGATTTGGAGGACGTTTATATCCATATGATCGAGGACAATCGTTCTTTGGGGGACATACGGCATCCCGAGTATCACAGAGCATGATGACAATCCTTGCCTGCCGGAATGGCTTGCCGAAACATTGTGCCCTACCTCGATTTGAGCGGTCTTACTTCGTTCCGTCTTTGAATGTCGGCGTATCCATCCTGATGCAGGGACATAGGCCTCGGCGTCTTGAAATACCACATTGTGCACCAGGTTTTTGGCAAAACCAGTCGCAACAAATTCTCTTTCGCGACACAACTGCCAGCGAGCAAGCTACGAGCATTACGAGCTGTCGAGGGTCGAGAACGAGTAGGAAGCCCAGGTGGCCACCAAGGTTTCTCCTAAGGCCGAGTGGCCGAACGAAACACGGGAGGAACGGGAGGAAGGTTGGGTACCTCTGCTGCCTCAGAAGAGGGTAACGGTGGGCGAGGAGGATAACTTCGTCTCCAAGAGATGTTCCTCAGTGGGACTGCTCGCAGCGCTTCAATTCGGACGACAAAGAAAAACTTGTCCGGCGTCGATCGTTTGTCGTCTCTTGTCGACATTTGTCAGGGCTGTTTGTTGTTACAGTAGGACAGCATCAGTGACACAGCACCTAGGGGTTTGTCGGGAATACCCAATCAATTTTCATACAAGGACAGAGTGCAGCACGTAAAAGTCACTGGTGTGGAGGAATATGCTTATGCAGGGTACTAATCTAAGCGGTAAATTTTACATCAGCTATCCTTCAGCCTGGTTGGAGCTAGACATTTTTTTTATTTCGCTTGAGAAACATTAGCACAGTGTTTCACTGTGATGAATTCCTAGTACACAAATTCTGCAGCGTGTAGTTCGTGCTTCTTTGATCCAGCAGTATATTTTGCACCTTTTCTGCATATAATAAACATGCCTTATTGTGCTCTTCATTATTTTCCAGTGGATACAACTTCGAAATTATTGTCATCGATGATGGGAGCCCCGACAACACCCAGGAGGCAGCCCAACAGCTTCAGAAGATTTACGGAAGTGACAAAATTGTGAGTTGGGTTTTCCAAACAGTTGTGCCAGCTTTTCTGTTGTACCCTTGCACTGTGATGTGTGCAAATACTTGCGGTGCGAATAACGGTGCTGTTCTACTCCGACGTCTCCCGCGCGCAAGCGAGCGCTTGCTGAAGTCGACTGCACCACGCCGATTACGTCGCGCACGTCGGAAAGTGCTCCCATCTACACTTCAACTCGTCTTAACTCCTCCGAAGACGCGCTACCACCGCTGTGCATGTGTGGAATGTTTCGACACTTCGTGCTCGTGTGCAGTGTGTGCCGCCATTTTCCACCTGCAACTGCTGTCCGGAAAGTGGGCGCGCGTCGCATGCTGGGAGACTGGTCTGGCAGCTTCGGTGCGGTAGTCGCGAGTATGCCACAAACTTATTGGAAAAAGCGCAATAACTGGCTCTGCATTTTTTTTTTTTTTTTAATGTTTCGAAGACAGGATTGTTTTACTGAACTGTATTTTCATACCTTCCCCTACTTAAATATCTACAGAACAATAAACAACATATTTTTGTTTATGATACAGAATTATATGCCTTTAATTAACAAAAGTATCTGTCTAACACCACATGAATCGAGTATATTTTGAAATAAGCATAGCGACACTCTTCAGCAGTACCGATGCATGAAAGATTGTTTTATGTCTTTATTTTTCTTTGATGATCAGTGATTGGAATCAACTTCCTGAAACAGCTGTTTCCCTAGGTGGTGGGTTCGAATCCCGGCCGAGGTGCCCGCAATCTGACAGAGGCTTATTGCTGAGAAGGCGCCGTGTAACCGAGCTTTCTGTTGCACGTCAAAAGATTCCCAGGTGGTCCAAATTAATCCTCAGTACTCCGCTGGGACGTGCCAGATGCCCGCATTTGGTTTGGCACGTAAATCCCCCAAATTTAACTTTGACTTTTGAAACAGCTGTTCCTTGTCAGTCGTTTTTATTGTTTTGGGCATGTATCGATTTGTACAATGATGCTTCAATGTATTATTAGGCTCGAGTCATGTCGCATCGGTTGTGTGCAGAGGTGTCGGAACCCTTCAGGATATGGGGGCAACGATGGTCGTGGTGGGGGTGACAGCGCGACAGCGATTTTGCACCCCATTCCATTAAATTTCTGAACTGTCTGGGAAGGTAGTCGCTCCTGCCCCCCCCCCCCTCTTTTGTTCCGACGCCACTGGTTGTGTGTCTCGGGGTATTTAATATTATTGTTGTTAAACTCGCATCATATAATGTTTCGTGCACTGTCAAAAGCTATATGACTGTTTTACTATTGTTGACGTTCTGTTTACTCCTGTATTATATATTACAACGGCAGCTGTTAGTGGCCCCCGTCCCCCGGTTTTTCGGCAGCGTGAGCGTAAACGAAAAGTTTCCCTGCTAAATTTAGCGCAAAAATTGACGTCACTTGACCTATGCACTAATTCAGTTTCCCCGCTAAATTTAGTGGAAAAATTGACGTCAAGTGACATATGCACCAATTCATAGCGAGTTAGTTTCACACTCACTAGCACCGTGCAAGTTCTCTCCCTGAATGCATCGCACTCACGGAGTGTCGCACGGAGAACTGGTCCCAAACAAACTTGACGAGTGCAAGTAAGTGCTAACTGATCCTGCCGCCACCTATGTTGTAGCAAGAGTACCGGCCTCAAACCGAAACTAGTGCCCTGATGTTCGACATAACAGGTGGGAATGCGGCACAGTGCGGTCACTGCAACTTTTATATTTGCGATGATTAAAGGGGCCCGCAATCATATTTAAGCGTCTACCTTTTTTGCGGTTTCCACGTCTCTTGGGGTTTGGGCAAGCCAGCGGGCACGGAGAGAGTAACTAAATATCAGTGCGTCATATTTTAACCGGACGACGCGGAAGCCTCCTCCACCTACAGGGGCAACCTGCGGTGCCGAAAGCGCGCGATATGTGGCGACATCGTGACGTTTTTGGTCCTGGCCTTGCTACTGGTCAGAGCCACTAAAAGCTTCTTTTTAGTCGAAATACAAAATATAAGTGGCACGAACCGTTTCAATATATTTATGAAAGTTTTTGTTCAGTATTTTAGATCAGAAAAGAAACAAATGCAGTTAATAAGGTACGGAAACAAGAAATGAGCCTTCGACATACCCGCCACCTGCGGGGAAAAGGCGGCGCATACTAGAAAGCGGTAGTGGGATCAGGCACCGACTAGCGGCGAGCGTAGAAAGGTCCCAGATGTATGCGGCAGCGCTGCGGTCGTATGGGCTCGAGGATCCGACCAGTTCTGAGCGTTCCGAAGGCCTTCAACGAGCAGGTTTGACTTGCGGTTTGACGTTTGGCGGTATGGCAGCGTGAAGTGGCTCCCGTTCTGAACTGATCTTTACTCCGTGTTTGCAGTCGTTTGTGGCCAATGAAGTGTCATGCCGAATTAGTGTTTAATCGTGAAGCAAATGCAATGCGAGCCGCCCTGGTCACCTGCTTCATCCAGCCTATCCAGCACATGCTTTAGTGGCGCCCTCTCGAGCCGTCGACACGGAGTGCGGCAGCCGTGAGCGCTCACTGAGCTCACTACCCGTCCTCTAGTTCACGGCCACTCAGGCGACCAAGGATGTCATGAATGAGGTTATTTTTTGCTTGTTTTTGTAATTTTAATTTGCCTATAACTTTTAAAATAAAGCGAAATTCGAGAAAAGAAAAGTTTCATTAAGTTACTACGTTCAGTGTGCTCAGGTTCGGTGCAAATTAAAAAACAGCCAAAACGATGTTGCAGGATCCCTTTAAACCACTGGATTGTCGTGAAGGTATTTATAGACGATGCATGTTTCCGTTAACGCTGGAAACAAAACAACAGTGAGAATTAACAAAAAGTCGCGCAATCTTTTGATTTCAAACAGTTATACAAATCTTTTGATTTGTTTAACTGTTTAACCTGGAGAAAACACCGTTAATACTAATCGTGCAGAAACTTGATCAGTTTTAAGTGCGAACCACTGAAAGGATACGGTTTCTAACTGGTTCATTGGAATCTCGAGCACTACGCTTTGCGGCACTTTCGATTTCGATCCTTTGTTGCATAGATCTGGGCCAGCTTTTATTCCTAATGAGAGTGGTGAGATTGAGAGCTTTCTCGAGCAAAAAACAAGGGAGCAAAGTAACTGGTGTAGGTAAATGTTAAACATGGTGATTTTATCCAAGAAACGGTTAGAATCGCCATGTTTAGCTTTCTCAACTGCTAATTAGGACGCATCGGTTCTGCTGGACGAGCTTTATCGACAAATGTCCACTCTTGAGTCCACAATGAGCCATTTTCGGCGATCAATTTTCACCCGTATATCCGTGACAGAGAGCTCACGGCTGCGTATTACAATTGTCCTGAGCCCTCATTACTCGTCCGTAGATTTCAGCGACTGTGAGGCAACAAAAATTGCAAAGGTATCGATTGTCGATTGTTTCCTTTATGAAATAGCAGAAAGCTATAATTCAAGCTCGCTTTCAATCCGGCCTCTCGCAGGACGCGATTTCTAGCAGAAAATTAACTTTTCTTCCTGGTTCCTCTTCGTGCAAACGGCAGCTCGTATCGGACCAGTAGCAGACAAACTTCAGTCGTCTGCTCTCGCAGCTTGCCTGAGCGCTAAACGACGGAATTGCGTTCTGACGCATGCTTGTTTTTCTCGGTGCAGCGGGTACATGCACACGTGGAGTGCCGGCGCCGCTATTAACTCGGAAAGTGCAGCTACTCGTGAAGCGTCGACCGAAACGAACCTGCTCCACGCTGCGAGTGGGCACATGTCGGCACGAGTGCAGTGAAACAAACTCGCTATCAGCTTCCCCGCTAAATTTAGCGAACAAATCGACATCACGTGATGTATGCATCAATTCAGTTTTCCCGCTAAATTTGGCGGGAAAACACATCACAACCTCAAAATCATTTATTCATCTACAACGTATCGACGCTAAATCAATGCAACGTCATTTCAATATCAAATCACCACATGACGCACGATTGGCGCACTGTCAATCAATCGTCATCGTCATATTGTTGAATAAGCAGCACAGCTGACGCTCTCTAAACGCATCACCTCGTGTGACTGTCGTGCAGTTTTTTCAATAGCTCAGACCTATTAGAGTTTTTATAGGACTGATATACTTTGTGACACCTTACGATGGACCACAAAGGACGCTATGAGCCACCGGAGCCGAATTTTAGCTCGGAGGCGGCAATTGCTGCTTAAATAAACATCAAAAAAGAGACATCACACTTGCCTTGCGAATAAAGATTTTTTTTTTATTAGTCCCACTGTTTGCAAGTCAGGAAATGCGCAACATGTAAACGCACCTTTGCATACGCAAAAGGCTGTAAAATAAAAAAATATTGGCTGTAAAATAAAAAAAATTATAAAAAGCGATCGATTTGGGGGGGGGGGGGGGGGGGGGGCGGTCGCCGCCTGCAGCCCCTTAGGACCCGTCACTGCTGTCATGCAGTTTTCTCAATAGCTCAGACCTATTAGAGTTTTTATAGGACTTGATATACTCTGTGACACCTTTACGATGGACCACAAATGACGCTATGAGCCACCGGAGCCAAATTTTAGCTCGGGGGGGGTTGTCACGTGTCCTTCCGGTTGGGCAGAGCGACACAGGGAGCACAGTGTTCCACGAAGTCAAGCCACAAAGCTACAAAGCTCGTAGCGTCCTGGCGGTACATTATGAGTGCTCGGCGTATGGCGCGTGCTGTCGCTTCTAAGTGACACTAAACGTACGTCTGGGCTGCGGAGATCGGCCAGGACGTAAAGTGTCTGCACATTCATGATCGCTCATGAGGACTGCGCATTTAGAGTGTGCCGGCAGTTGACGAACGCGCATGTCTCCACACGTTGATGCACATTCGCTTGATGTACAGAATCGTTCCCAATGTGATGGCTTCTGACTGATTTATTTCCTTTTTTTTTTTCATGCAACTTTTTTTTTTATTGGCCCAAAAATCTTTTGACAATGTATAAACCACAATTTTTTATAGTATGCCCGTTTGATCTCGCAGATACTGCTTAACCTTTGCTCTAGTAAAATGTTGTTCCAGGGCCGCCTTATGGATAGCGCCAGCATGCTCGTGTGTTCTCTAGTCATAAGAGATCGCAAGAACTCGGTCGTAAGTGGACGCAAAGGTGTGACCAGCCTTAAGAAACAACAAAGACAATGGCGAATTGAACGCTTTGTCGGAACTGGCGCTGAGCTTCTCTGGGAAAGTCCCCCTTGCAGATGCTATGTTGCTTTGCTAAGACCTGAGAAAATTTTCTTACTTGCATTGTTTTAAGAAAAGAAGGCTTGACTCTATTTGTCGTGCCCTTTAGGTGGGCTTCTGGCTTTTTGAGTTTATTATTTGGAGGTTGCTTTTTGTAGTTTATTTTGCATTGCAAATCTGCCACTTTCGGAAGCTTGGCTCGAGGATTTCTTTTTAGTAAACATGAGAATACAAAGGGTGCCTTCGGGAAGGGGAGGGGATAAGCTTCTTTGTAGGGACTTTAGGGCAAAAGGTAAGCTACAATGCACAATGTGAGTGGAAGAAAGAGAGAAAAATACTGACCAGTTTTTATGCCGAGTGACTCCAGTGAATCTGGCTTGCAGCATTGACAGATGGGAGGCATTCGGTGTTTCGAAGAGCCTATCTCAAGGCTTATAACTACTATAGTCAGATACAACATAAGAAGGGCAGCGCGAGGGAAAAGGGCGGAAACTAGAAAAACTGAATTGGAGAGGAGCAACCTCCTTTCCGCAACAACTTTTCTCGTGCACACCCTTTTCCCCCTTGCACCGCCTTCCTTACGTTGTATCTGACTATATAGTTTACGGGGTCAGATACCCAAGTCGAAACCTGATGGTCCGCTAAATGGTTACCGTACATATGCTCCACTGATGACTACTTGTGAATGCAACTGACACAGTGTTCGTTGTTTTGATCCTAGGATTGCAAACGAGAACGGTTGTTAGTGCATACGGCTAGTGCACAAGAAAAATTGTCTCTTGTGAGGTCATCTGTAGTTTTGATGTAGTAACCCTTATGCAAGGTGAAGAAGGGACGGACAAACACAGAACTTTTTGAGTTTTGTGTTTGTCTGTGCCTTGTTCCCCTTGCTCCAGGGTTACTGTGTTAACCTTAAACCAGCTCACCTGCACTCTCGCTTTGGGTCTCCAATTCTAATTTGAACCTTGACTCGTCCTCGAGCTTCAGCTTAAATTTTTCAACATTCTTCGCAAGCGCGTCCGACCCTATACGTCTATACAGTTTCCTGAGATGGTGCATCTTTGAAGACCCATCCACATCCACGAACAGGCTCGCCTTGTCGATTGCATAAGCATCAGAACAAGAGCAATGATTATTGGGAGTTATGCTCATCAATACAGAAACTTGTAAAAACAAACTTATCGACAGAAACGCCGCGGGACTCGCGGCGAAAATGCCAGGCTTAAATACACCTCTGTACGCTTTTGTGTGAACACCAGGAACACAATGTTAGGACTGCACTAGGCAGTGACGTGATGTGAATGCAGTCTATTGCTTTAGCATTTTGGCTTTAACATGAGACACATTTTGATCGTACAGGAGGCAAGTGGAAAGAAGGGAATGGAGACCATGACTGTTGGAACATTTCCCGAGGGTACAAGTGACAGGGCTCGCACGTGTCCTTGAAAGCCCTTGAGTTTTAAAATGCCATTTCCAAGTCGTTGAAAGCCCTGGAATTTCTAGCGATGGTTGACAACCCTTAAACTTTATTTTTTAGAATATTGAAATGTTTTTAGAATAATGAACTATAGCTTATTCTTTTTTACGTGTATATTAACATAAATTTCAAAATCAGCAAGGAGGTTTTTTTATATGGCACATTTAGACACATTTAGCGGATGCCCGTTAGCGCCTGGCCACAGTGCTAGCAGTCCTGGTGGCTCTGGATCTGGTCTCGTCCGTCCGCCATCTTGGAATCTTGCCTCTTGTTTGCCTTGTTCTCTGGCGTATTGCTTGCAGGGATTTCCCTAGACCTCCCTAGGGGGGTATAGACCCCCCTAGTGTTCCTAAACACCCCCCTTAAAACTAAAAAAAAAAGGAAAAAAATAAAATTTTTTTTTTTTTTTTTCAGATTAAGTAGAAAACACCACCTCTCAGGTGTATATATAGAGAAAGGGAAACATACATTACGGGTATGAGCATTTGGTTAATAGACGTCTGTAATTTAGACTAGTGGACTAAAAAAGAAACAGTTTTATATTTTATCTAGCCCCGCCTCGCACGCTCCCGCCTCCCGCGTCCCGCCTCCCCCCCCCCCCCCTCCCCCCCCCGAGCCATTGGGACACCCCCCTTGATTAGAATCCTGGGAAACCCCTGATTGCTTGCTAGCTACTCCTGGTTTGCTTATTCCGCGTCTGTTCTTTTGCTACACATGGTGAACATGGTCTAATTTGTGCGCGATGCCCGGGAAGTGTAACTGCAGACACAGAGAAAGCAGAGGCAACAGGTGACATCACGTACATCTTCAAGTCGAACAGCCTAGGGAAAACGGCGAAAAATGAAGATGTAAGAACTTCTAAACATCAATCAGGAAATCAAGGAAAGGCTGCTGTAGCTCTACTGAATCCCTTACTAGCACCTCTTTGGCAAATGCGCCTTTTCCTAGGTATCGTGCCGTGAAAAGAATTTTCGACAGTCCATTTCAAAAAGTTGTTATATTATAAAGTTACTGATGGAGTATTGGAAAGGGTTCTTGAAAATATCTTTACAGGCCCTTAAAAGTCCTTGAAAGCCCTCGGATTTTTTTCTGAAGCCTGTACAAACTAGTGATGGACCGGATCTGCCGAACTTCAGATTAGGCAAAGCCCGGCACATGCCCGTTTTTGAAGAAAAGTTCAGCAAAGATTCGTGGAAAATTAGACAAATGTCTGCGCATCCGCGAGAACGCGACAGGGCCACTGATTGCAAATGGACGCCGTGCGGTGGTGCGATTACCCATCGTACAGTGAAGTACAACCAGCAGTTACGGCAGGTGGGGATCAGGCAACACGGTAACTGTGCAGTTTGTGAGCCTTTGCGAGTGTGGTTCTCCTTCAATATTTTCTGCCTTAAGAACACAAGATTGACCAGTAATTTATGCAGTCCACTCAGCAAGTGACAACGTGACAAATAATGTGGTACATTCTGGATAACGTGATTCTCATTTGACCTTTCCAGTGATGCAACGAGGTAGTTGAAGCATTGACTGACAATTACTTTAAAGCACTCCTCGCAGTTGTAACAATCCTGTTTTCAGCTCATAAGTAGTTTGTGCTAAAACAAAATAATATTGCTTTTTAATTATCGTTATTTCATGGTTGTCATCTGTCTGCGTAAAACTGAACAGAACTATCATGCTCGACGTTGCACATCCGACATTCCTAACTCTTCCCATCTTCCTAAACGTCCTTGTGTGTCCTAACACCAGAAACCGGAATTTTAAAGGTTAAAAACGGAGTCGTTGCCAATTGGGGCACACGTTCATGCAAAGCTGGCGTCAAGTGACTCAAATCTAAATATACATCCATATACTGTAAACGGCTTAATTTTCGCGGGCTCGGATTTTCGCGAATCGGGCCAAAGCTGAAAATTTGAAATTATTCATGGGTTCTAATTTTCGCAAATCGAGTGTAGCTTCTGTAGCGTTCACATATTGCCCGAATTGTTCACGGGACGCATTTTTCGCTAATTGTAGGCGATTCGCGAAATTCGCTGAAAATTAGGTCTCTGCGAAAATTTGTCGTTTACAGTATACAATAAATAATATTGTTATCTCTTCTGGGGAAGGCTCAGCAACCATTGTATTCATTTTCGTGTATGAAACGGTGGCTCCCAGAGAAAGTAAGAATGCAGTGTTATTGCCTTTATTTTGACAATGTACACGCACTTGCAGGCTTGCGCTGATGAGGCCTCAAACCTGAAACTCTCGTAGCATGATTTGTGACTGCGTCCGCTACTACCCAACCTCGTTGTCACGCCACTTCTGCAAGAAGTCACTGTAAAATTGCCAGTAAACACACAGAAATGACACCGATACAATTATCTTGTAGAATATCATCTTATTTAGTAATAGCTGTGTCAATATGCGTTACATGTTGCATTTAGGATAAGAAAAAAAAACATAAAACCTTTTTTTATTAGAAAAAACTAAATATTAACGTTAAGTCTGGTAATAATGTATTTTTGCCGAATCTTTACAAAAGTTCAACAAGAGTTCGGCTTTGCCGAATTCCAAGATTCGGCAAAAGTTCAGCCCATCACTAGTACGAACCCTGAGTGAGCCCCGCAGCTTGACTTTGTTGGTTCTTAGCAATGGTTTTAGTGGGTTGCAGGGCAAAAGGCAGTGTATACTTTCAGTTGTACTGCACTTTTTTTATGAGGAGTTGTCCTCACCAACTTTGCCGCTAATGATTTGTGAGCCCGTCAACATGGTTTGTACAAGACTTCCAAATGGCATTCCGAACTCAAACCAGAGCTGTTTAAGAATCCGAGCATGCAAACTTTTGTGTCCAGCGACCGTAACAGAAGATGATGTAGTGGGTCACGGGGTGCGCAGAGACGCGGTCATTCGTTTGTATGCTTGTCTCGTCTCGTTAATAATGTATGCTTAAGGTATGCGACATAGTGGCAGCAGTGGGACCTATACTCATGCTCAGCAAGCTAATGCAGCTTGCTGTTATAACTGATTTTCTCCCACATTTATTTATTTATTTATGCACATACCTAGATCGCCCGGGGGATTATTGTAGGGGTGTCATGAAAGAAAATACATGACAAACAAGTTAAATAACAAGAAGACCTAGAATAACATATAAGTTCCAGATACCTATTGGAAACAAAAGTTTTGTAGAACTGAGAAGAACATGGTTTTCAGGAGAATTGACAATTGAGCTGTCCAGACGATTCCACTCGGAAATAGTATGGGGAAAAAAGAGTGGGCAAAAACATCCGTTCGGCAGTTAATTTCTCGAACTTTCATCTGGTGATCCGTTCTTCTTGATACGTAATTTGGTGCCTGCATATACATACTTTTATCAATTCCGGTTTGATCATTATAAATAGCGTAAAATAGCTTTAACCGTAAAAATTTTCTTCGTTGGCAAAGGAGACTCAAGTTAAGTAAACTTTTAAGTTAGTGATGCTCTAATGAAAATCATAGTTACTGGTTACAAAACGGGCTGCACGGTTCTGGATCCGTTCCACTTTATAAATTAAATTATGAAAATGAGGGTCCCATATTGCACATGCATATTCCAAAGTTGGTCGCACATTTGTTGTATATCGCTCCATCTTCCCTTTAGTGATGCTGCTTTGCTGAGGAGCAATGAGAGAGTTGCGCCTTGGGACCTTCTACCAATCTCCTGTGACTGGTCACTGTCCAAGTACAAAAAGAGAGCTGTTTCTCCATTTGTTCTTCAACAGGAGTTTTTCGAATTGGAACAGAAATACAAGGACTATTTGCATTTTTACACTGATGGGTCTAAAACATCAACTTTTGCAGGATGTGCGGTTTATTCCACTGCTATCAGGAAAGTTCGACAACTCAGCACTCTTGCAAGTATTTTTACTGTTGAATTGTACGCCATTTTAATGGCTGTGGAGTATTTATCAGAGAACAATATCATGAAAGCAATTCTGTTTGTCGATTCCCAGAGCGTTCTTCTAGCAATCTTGTCCCTAACAGACAGCAAGAACCCTCTTGTGCAACGTCTTCGGGTTCACTTAAATCGAGCACTTCAACAAGGACATCTGATCAAATTCTGCTGGTTCCAAGCCACGTGGGTATTCCTGGTAATGAGGAAGCAGACTTGCTTGCTGCCTCTGCGAAAGAGTGCCCAAAACTGCCCCTTGGCCTGCCACACCAAGACCTGAAACCGATCATACAGAAATCGATTATGAAGTCATGGCAGCTGGATTGGGATATGGAAAAAGAGAACAAGCTTCACAATATCAAGCCCCAACTGGGAGTATGGGAGAGTTCCTTCCATAAAGTTCGTCGGGTTGAGGTTCTCCTCTGCCGCTTAAGAATCGGTCATACCCGTTTGACTCATTTGCACCTGCTCTGTGGTGAGGATGTTAAACTTTGCGACAAATGTGGGAAAGATATGACTGTTTTGCACATCCTGTGGCATTGCAAAGCTTTGAACCAAGAGCGCCGAAAATGTTTTCCAGAACTTTTTCGAGATCATCTCCCCTTTCATCCATATTTTTCTGCTTGGCGATCAACCATTGGTACCATTCGATCGAGTTTTAAATTTCCTTCATAACACTGGCCATTTACACCAGCTGTAACTTGTTCTTTTAGATTACACCTCTAAGCCCTTTGGAAAAACCTTTGTTTGGCGCAATATGGCCTAAGTTGCTCTTGCGCCATAAAACCCCAATCATCATCATCACATTTGTTGTATGAGCGCCTGCTTGTGGGACACTGGCACAGTTTTGAAATTGCATTTAATAAAGTTTAGAACACCGCTTGCTTTATTAGTCAAAATAATTGGGGGGGTTGTGGGGATATTTATACAGAGTGTAGTTGGTCTGCCATTTAAAGTTGCGACGAGTCACTCGCTGTAGATGAGCAATTTAGCCAGTGCGGTACAACCGCTAGCCTGGGGTCTTTAACGTGCACCACGCAGTAGTGATACACGACCGCACGCCGGTACGATGCTCATCCAGATCGAAACGGGCAGGGGTGGGGCTTGAACCCAGGATTATGTGTCTATGTGCTTATTCCAGGTCAGATCAGATGAAAAGTATATACCTAAGTACTTGAAATTGTTAACGCGATCAAGAAAGTGATGACCCAGATGATAGTTCGATAAATGAGGCTTACGCTTTCTGGTAAAACTAATAAAACAACACTTTTTTTTTGTTTAAACTCATTTTCCACTTTTCACACCACGCTAAGACAAGATCCAAGTCATACTGGAGGGCCGCAACATCTGATGCATTTTGGACACTACGATAAATGACACTGTCGTCTGCATAAAGCTTTATACTAGACGTTATTCTGTTTGTGATATCGTTAATATAGACGAGAAAAAACACAAAAGTAGACATGTTTCAGATTTCTTTTTAGGTTCCTGCTATGTTTTTTTTTTGTTTGTGCTTTATGTTTTGAGGAGGGAAAACTCTCATTTCGTTCCTGCGTTTCGTGCTTCTTCGTCTTGCAGGTGCTCAAACCTAGGGCCAAGAAGCTGGGACTTGGGACTGCCTACATTCATGGCCTGAAGAGTGCAACCGGCAACTTCATCATTATCCTCGATGCTGACCTCTCCCATCACGTACGTAACCCAGTGATGTCTCCCTCCTTCCTCTGCTTGAGGCTCATCATAATCCACTGTTAGTTGGATTGTAAAAATGCCTTGGTTTAAAGAGACACTGACCCCCCCCCTCATCCTTTTTTTAAAAGATTTTTGCCATGTGATTTAATATGGTGTCGGGAGACTACCCAATCAAAATTTTGCTGCAGTCATGTATATTTTTAATAAAGCCAAAGAATTCAACTGCTCCAAACCAAAACTGCAACACGAGTACGGAAGCTCGTGGTTGGAAATCACGTGGCTACACCCGAGTGCATTTTTTTTCCCCTCCGCTTCTCCAGTCTCTAAAGCAAACTTGATGAGGAACTTGTGTGAACCTTTTGTTGTGCGATTGGTTTGCACTTGTATCCCTTCTGCTCGATGTTCTGCGCTTAAAGATTGATTGGCCGGTGCCATGAATGACAGTTCCAAAGTAGCGGCCCCACGTCCGTCACAACGTTGGTCCGTCGTGCGCCGCCATCGCGTCGTCCAGTCCACGGTATGTCGCCATATTGAGAATGACGTGTACATGTACTTCCTGTAATCTGTGCAACTTTTTTTTTTTTTCCTATCAACGTATTGGCAGTTTTTTGGAGGCTACAAAAAATGGGGTTCATATTCTTCTCTACTTTCAATATTGAATCTGTGCCTTGGATAACCCACGACTTTGAATATATTTGGTACACACAGTTCCACGTGACGATAAAAACAAGAGTGAGTGTGACTGAAACCGGCCAATTCTCGATTGGCTGTTTTCGGAGCGGAAAGAAAACGAGTTTCAAGCTGCAAATTGGGCTCTGTGTAGTTGGGCTTTTATAGGTCATGTTCAAATAAAAACTTCGGTGAGCATAAATACCCTGTCAGTGCCCCTTTAATGGACTGAAATGTGAGTTAAGAGAACCAATAGTAAATGCCTATTATCACTACTCTGGCATGGTTAGGGCAGAGCCGTATATTGGAAGAATCTGGGCAGTAGGCATGGCGACGAAGGTGCTGGAGAGGAGAAAAGTGAAAGAAAGGGGGAGAGCATTGAAGGAGCAAGAGAGGAAGGAGGGAGCAAAGAGGAAACGACCGCCACTTTGACACAACACACTTTCGGCGCCGAGCACTGTTGAGGATATGCGTCGTCTGCTACGGGCCGACTTCTTTTTCACCTGAATGAAAGTTTGCGGTCATATGTCGAGAAAACATAATTCGTTAGCTTTTTAACCCACCGAGGAATAGCAGTGTATCATTTTCTTGCCAGAGCCAGCAAAATAAAAGGAAAAAAGCGAAATTTGAATGTCGATTCTATGCGTTCCACCGGGCAAATGAATAAAAATGGTGGCCCTCCCCACACAGCTAAAAACAGCCAGGAGTTCACGCGCGTGCGCTCGCACCTCGCACTCTGCACCGCAGGCTCATTGGCTCACTCGGGAGGGGGGCCTTATGGTGGCAATAGCATAAACTGGCCAAACTCTCCCAATACAGTTGAACCTCGATTTTACGAAACCTGATTTTACAAATTTCCCGATTTAACGAACAAATTCAGATTCCTTGCACAGCCTATGCGCAAGGTCTCCCTTCCTCGATTTTATGAAGTTCCCAATTTAACGAAATAATTAGCGGGTCCTGGTGACTGTAAATGTTCACAACTGACCAAAATATGTTAATGACGATAAATGATTTTGTAAACATTATTTGGTACACATAATTTGTAGGTAAATTAACCTAAGCAGTGCATTCATTCTCCTTTGATTTGACTAAGGCAAGTACTTTCAGATTGGTGATTTATTTACTGGCGCTACGGACCAGTGTCAGTTTCGGACTGCTATGTACCACAGGCTGAAACTTCTACCGCTGTCCAGACTTCTTTCATCCCTCTATTATGAGCTGTTTTTCTTTCTCATCAATACATGCATTTTTTTGGCAAAAGTGAATGTAGCCAACAAGAATCCCTCTTTATCTTTAGTCAATGAAGCGACGACAAAAGATGCAACTGTGCTGTGAATCTGCGCAAATTACAGTTGCTTTTAACCCCGAAAGAAGAAAAAAAGTATGAATCAGTCAGTGTTAATCTCATTTAGTTGCGTGAATAAGTGGAAAATCGGGGTGTCTAGCAACCGGGAAAACCGGGAATTGTCAGCGAAATTTTAATTACCGGTAAAAATCAGGGATATCATTAAAAAGCGAGCCCAGTCAGGGAAACTGAGCCGGAAACGCTATCGAGTGCCCTGAGCAAAGACTTGGGGACTTGGGGGCAGAAAAATAGGCAATAAATTCTGCCTAGAGCGGAGCGCAGGCTCTGCTGACCCGATGTAGAGTGTGCTACCCGATGCAAATGGAACAGCCGACAAATCCAGTCCAAGCCTTGGATTGGATTGGATTGAGGGCGCGACACCAGGCTAGATCCAGTTAGAGCTACTAGATTTAGTAACAAATGGGAACGTCGTGTTTTCATTGTGTATCCGGAAGTGGCCTCTTGACTGACGATGTTGGCAGCAAGAAAGTGCTCGTTTAATCCGAACTGGACGAGCCCGAATATTTCGGAATATGCAAGTTGCATTAAGCTTGTGCAAGATGATCCTCACACTGCTCGATGCTCAATGCCTTGTGTTGTAATGGTCTCATATATTTAACCGCCTCTACAGTGGTCAGGGAATTTTACCTGAAATTGTCTGAGAAAACCTGGAAAAGTCGGGGAATTTCAAAATAATAATTTGCTAGACACCCAGAAAATGTACATTTCTCCCTGAACCATTCCTGCGGAAGTTTGCCGTAGTCAATAAACAGGTGAATAAATGGTCGGATTAGCTATTAAATTTTACAGATACTTGCAAAATTTGACTGGAAAGTGTGGTCGTAAAGCAGAAATGTCATATTATCATAAGTTGATTATGTACAAGGAGAAATGCTTAATTTTAAAGTTAAATTCTGTGGAGAGTGGGGATATCTAGAGTAAGTTTGCCTGGACGTTGTCTTTCTTTCTCCAGCCCAAGTTCATTCCAAAGTTCATAGAAAAGCAGAAGGAGGGAGACTTCGACATTGTCTCGGGAACACGCTACGATGGAGACGGCGGCGTTTTCGGCTGGGACTTTAAGAGGAAGCTTATCAGGTAAATTGTGCTACTGGCTACATTGTTCCACTGTTCACTAGAAAGTTGGAACAGGTTTCCCTGCCAATACAGCCTATTCTTGAAAATGATCAACATATACCATCTTTTCTCGCATATATCCTGCACCAAAATTTATAGAAAATCAAAGGCAAAGTAGGGGTGCAAGTTATACACGAATTTCAGCGGGCAGTGCGGCTTTAAGGCAATGCTCGCAAAGTTGTAGGGATAGATTCCCCAGAGTCCCTCTTCTCCAGTCTCTCCTAGGGGCTTCCACCCCCCCCCCCTTTTCCTCCTTTCTTTTGGGTAGCCATCTTCACCTTGTTTTTGCATGTTCCGAGACGTTGATCACCATTCCGTGCTGTCATCAAATCCGTTGCCGAAAAGATAGAAACTGAGTGACAGGCCAAAACTATGACCGCTACTAACGTTGGCTATAGTTACTGACAGGGCAAGAATTCAGTGAGCACGAAGTTGTATTGAAAGATTCCCCAGAGGCGTGTACCAAAGGCAAGAAGCACGTGCTGGAGGTGGAGCTTCCACCGAATTCTCAACCCGTCAGCGACAATAGTCGTGCGTGCTGGTAGTGGAGGAAGAATGAGAAGCTGCGAACTGCAAGCCGCGACCGAGGATCGTTTTGCGGTCCAAAGACTGGTGCATACCCTGAGCTTGAAAAAGTGCGTGTAGAGTTCATCGAGGAGAGAAGCAGGTCGTGGTAATGCCGTATCTACAGAGCTCTGGCATTACCGCGACTTTTCTAGACGAGATGGCGCTGAACAGTTAAAAAAATTGCCGCGCATTAGCAATTGTTGTTGTCTGCGACAATGAAGGCGGCAGCAACGAGCATGTTCAAAATAAAGGTGTTGTCATCTAGCAAGACTTCGACATTACTTTCAATGGCTAATGCAAATAATGTGCAAGAAATCTTTTTTTTTTTTAAGAGTAGTAAGTTAACGTGATGCTGAACTGAAATTTGAATTTTGCAAAAGTAAGGCCGCAGAAGAATGCAATGGGACACTACAAACTCCAAAACATCACTCATACATCAATATCTCAAATGGATGGCCGTATTTTTGGAAGAAAAAGGGCGCAATCAAGCTAGGACTGTGACGTCGCAATCCTCCTGGAACATTTGAGAATGAGGGGAAGCGACCTTTTTTCTCTCCTCCTTGCTTCTGTTCACCAGCTCGGGGGACGAAGCGAAGAGAAGAGGGAATGAGAATCGTGACGTCCCATGTCTTGTCGGCCGTGTTCAATCGCGCAATTTCCAGAAATACGCCCATTTGTTAGAGTTATCGCTGTATGAGTGATGTTTTGGGTTTTGCAGCGTCCCGCCTATCGCTCCAGCCTTGTTTTGTGCACTCCAAATTTTGGTTCTGTATCCCTTTAAAGGTGCAGGTTGCATGCAGGGGCGTGTAATACGCGTGACGATACGGTATATAGGCTGATCACAGCATTTCAATTAATTCAGGCAAAATTACTGCACACACTAAATTGCATAAAGTGACATAAAGGAAAAAAAAAATGATCAAGAGGTAAACGTTTTGTTTTTTATATGTTCCTCCTTTTCAGTCGTGGTGCCAATTTCCTGACTCAGCTGCTCTTGCGCCCTGGTGCTTCCGACCTCACGGGAAGTTTTCGGTAGGTCGCGTTTCTTCCTCGAGTTGTATACCACCCGCTTCGAGGGGCTTTCTTCTTCGCTCTTTCCCGGGGGGACCTTTCGCCGTCCCTCCCCCCTTCCTCATCTGGGAACTACTTGTTTTCGGTGATGACGACAACCGTTGGGAGAGGAGGAATTGGGCGCATTCCCAAGTTTGGGAAGGGGAGGACGCCCCCATGGATGTGATAGAGAACGGTCGGGTCAGAAGGGCTTTCCTTTGCTCGCTCTGGACTTTGCTCTTTGGTATGTTGCTGACAAGGTGAGCCTTCCCACCTGACCTTGTAGACTCCAGGGTTTGGGGACAGTTTCTCGGTGTTTGAGTAAATTTCGCTGGACAAAGTCCTGTCATGGCACATGCTCCTCCTAATTAGAGAAGCGATGACTAGTGCGGTTGACGTTCCAGCCGTCGTTAGTGCTGTCCTCGACAAAAAGCCATGGTGTGTTGGAGTAAGCTCGTGGGTCTTCTGTCCCGATAGTTTCTCCCCGAAGGAGTACGGCCGACTGAACGAGCCAAATGTAGGAATCAATAAATTCATGATTGTGAAACTGAGACAAATTTAAGTGGCACATATACACAATCCGTCAAGTTGTGGGCTCTCAAATGGGATTCCTAGAAACCCTGGAGTTCCTCGGATTACCCTCGGGGCTCTCCGAGCTCCCAAATTTCCTTGGCCGTCCCTGCCCCTAAGTAAAGCCTTTTTAAAGTTTAGGTGCTATTTGAGCAGCTCTAAGCCACTCGCTGATACGTAACAACGGGCCAAGCGCTCCCTAGTACACACATCATTGTTCACGGGGTCTGTAGGCTTCCATGCCACTTTATTACGCGAATGTGGAGACTGGTGGGGATTTCTCTGCTACCATTCGAGGCAGACGCAGGTTCTTCAAGGTCGAAAAGTTTGAGAACTCCCTGCGTCCAGTTATTGCCGAAAGTCAGACTCGCTCTCCCGAGGAACGTTTGAGATAGCTTTGTCCGCTCTTTTAGTGGTCGCCTGATTCGGGCACTCCTCTCCGCTCTCGCCGCGGTGCCTGCCATTGTTCTTGCACTGCTGCAGGTTGTACAAGAAGGATGTTCTGCAGAAGCTGGTGGACAGCTGCACCTCCAAGGGCTACGTCTTCCAGATGGAGATGATCGCTCGGGCCAGGCAGTTTGGCTGCACCATCGGAGAGGTGAGGTCGCCGGGAAGGTTCCCTGCTTAGATCATTGTGTGAGGGAGCGACGACGGGGAGTAACGAGCGACGACAGAAATACCAGCTATTTTGTTTGCTGATGAGAGGAGAGCGACAGGGAGGAGTTTCGGTTGTCCCGTCCCTGGCGCTGAGCTTTCAACTACGACGGCACTTGGGCGTCTCGTAAGGTGCCAAAGGCAACGAGCCCATTGTCCGAAAATTGAAAAGGTGACTGGGTTAGCGCATTCGACGAGTGAGCTTCAGCTGGTGTGACCAGGAACACTGAAATACAAATACCTACCAGCTTCTCATAAGTGAGAGCTTTTTGTTTTCCGCGACATTGTTAATGGCCAATGCGAAATTAAACTAGCCTAACCAGGAGAACCAAGTACAAGAGAGGCATGGACGTCTGCCTGGGAAATAGAATGGAAACATGAAACGGGCCATTCCGAAAGCCCGAAACCTTTCAAGCCTCGTCGAAGGTCGTGCCCGTCCGGTCAAGAAACGAGCGCAGAGAGGCAAAGAGCTGAAGAAGATGGGGAGCGGGGCACAGGGAAGTGGGCGGCTGTAGCCAGGTGGTCCAACGCAATGCGTGGCTCGCTTCGGGTGGCACTTTGTGGACGTAACAGGCATTCGTGAATGTGACAGTCGGGAAAATGTATACAGTAAACTTTCGTTAATTCGACCTCGATGGGACCTTGAAATTTGGTCGAATAGACTACTTCCATAAATACCTGCATGCAACACGGCGCGCGTTGCACTCTGGGAACTAGTTGGCCAGGGAGGAGAGTGGCATGGTTTCGGTTTCGATCGACACGTCGACAAGAAATTATACACAGCCGTTATCTCATGTTTTCTGGTCCCGAGAGCGTCATTTGTGATCTCTAAACTAACCTAAATGGCCAGACCTCGAAGCTTTAGCACAAGCCCGAGACGTATAGCTTGTCTTAATGCATGCTTGTTGTATTTTTGTACTTATTTCTGTTAGCGTTTCGAGGTATGTGGACGAGCCAGTGCTGGGAATCTCGACGCTGCGAAGCTCGGGGATCTTGCTTGTGTACGAATCAACAAGCTGTAGCAACCAATAAGTATGCATACATCGAGCTCGCGCCTTTACATTAGTGTTGTTGATCAGGAAGTTTGTTTGTTTTGTGCGTCCATAGACGAAATATAACTTTTTGCAATTAGTGTTTTTCTTAATACGCCTGAGTACGCGAGGTAAAACTCGGAGACGCCATTAAAAACCTCCATTTGAACACTCTTCTCATCTCTTATCTGTACTGCCCCGCAGCACTGCACGAAGTGAAGTCGACACCCGCTTGCATTCCACTAATAATCAGCATCGCGTATGCGCATAAAGTTATCCTGCAATCATATAGGCACATTCGCACATGCAAACCGTTTTTAAGAAAGCAAAAGTCGAGCATTTGTGTGAAGAATGTCGTACCGTTCGCCGGAAGTGCGCCGGACGGGCTTGAACCCCTATGTGCCAAACGAACGAAATTATTCAAAGCGCATTTGGTGGTTGCTAATGGCCATAATATTTGTTATGTGCTTGCTTTCTTCCTGACTGAGTATGCCGAGATAATTTCAGACACACCGTTCAGGCACAGATCTTGGGCGTCAATAAAAGCTCGTCCAAAAAGGCTTAGCGAGGAGTAGGGGACGCTTGTTAGGGCCTTCGTCGTAGCTAGCCGATCTCAGTGTTTGCGAAAACTTAATCTTCTATCAGCATACAATTTGAGTGTGAGATATGTGACGACACGAGGAAGACATCATGGTAACTTTTGTGCAGTAGTGAGGTCGAATTTATTGCGTTTCCTTAAAAGTTCATGCGCCAACGATGGGTTCAAGTTTGATACTCCTGTGAGGATGCTACTTGCTTTTCGCCCAATGAAGTAGCAAGAAGCGGACGTTTGGCAAACAAAATACGCGTAGGGCTCAAGGTGACCAAATTTCAGTTGTAGTTCACTAGTACTAGACGGGATTACTGACATTGAGCTCAAAGATGCACTCGTGGGGTGAGGTGACTAAGCCACGTCTTACTACGTTTGCATACGCACGCACAATACCCGGTGTTTCGGGAACCAAGGAAAGTGCCCCAGTCTTCGTTTTGTATCGCTCGAGAATGAGTGTATTGTAGTGCATTCGTAAAAAGTCAGATAATTGAAAACGCAAGCAGCGCGTTCGGTCACGGCGTGATAGCATGAGATGGAGCTGCTCAGTCGAAACCGAAACTGAGTGGCCAACTAGTTCCCAGAGTGCACTGCGTGGTATTTCGCCGCGATGGGGCGCGTCGGTTTTGGAAGAAGTCTATTATCCGAATGATCGAACTAAAAAACGGGCAGAAAAACAGTTAAAACTAAACTTCCTTTTATTATCCAAAGTACTACTCACGGATGGTCTGCTGCCGTCTGCTCTTAAAACGCGTGTCCAAAAGCATGCTCCAAAGAGCAGCGTAACTAAACGTCACGTCCCAAAAAAATTTGCGCACTACTGAAAAAAAGAAAGTTTTATGAGCTAACTTTGGCGCCGGGCAGCCAGACCGGCGACGACAGAGAAAAATACCAACAAACAAAAAAAAAGGAAAAGAACCTGAGCTTTCTGGCGCGCAAGATGGACCGCACACGATGCTACAGAAAAGCGCTTTGAGCGCGCGCGCTGAGAAAGCTTAACGAGCTGACTTTGGCGCCAAGCAACCACCCCGTCAACAACAGAAAAAAAAAAAAAAAGGAAAAGAACTTGCGTTGTTTGGCGCGCACACAAAGCTACAGAAAAGCGCTTCGAGAGCGTGCGCTGTCTCCACGCCCGACCACGTGCAATGTTCTCCGCGCTACTCCACGCCAGATTGGTTGCGCTAGCTCGTGTCATTCGCTACGGTCCATCTCTACGGCGTAGAGGAGCAGGCGCATATTTGCGCACGTTCGGCTTTGTAGCAAAGGGCCCGTGTTTCGCCGTACGTTGGTGGTTTTTCTGCCATGGAGCCATGCAATGAGAGCCCGCGCGCATTCGCTCGGGACGAATTATCCGATGCGGAGTCTTCCCGAGTTCGAACTATCAAACTTTTTCTCCCATAGAAATGTATGGGTGCTCGCCGGGACTTTTGAACACGATCGGATTAAACGAAAAGTCGAATTAACCGAGGTTGAACTAACGAAAGTTTACTGTAGAGGGAATCTATCAATGAGGTTTGTTTTACATCGTTTACATCGTTAGTGTAGGACGTTGTTTCAAAAAAACTTGATTTATCGGCAAACTGTTACATGGTCTTGCTGTTTTAATGTTGTTATCTTTGGGATTCTAAAAATAAAACTCTCTTTTAGCAAATTTTTTAGAGAAAGAAAATATATGAAAATTTTAGCACTTTTTGTATTCCAAGTGGTGAAAAAGAACCTTGCCATGCAGGCTGAAATGTTATCATCTAAGTATGCACAAAGTATTGATTATGTGCTTCCGCCAATAACACTGGCACATTTGTACTAAACAGTTACCATTTGGTAGTACAAGTGCACCGGAGTTAGTCGTGAACAGTTAATCAAAATCATCTATCACACACAGACAAACACATTCTGGTTTGCATGTTGTGGCACTTTGTTAACAATTTTTTTATTCAAAATGTGTTTGTAGAAATGAGGAAATCTATTTGATTTCCACTTGATTTCCACTTATAAGGTGGATTCCTGTGGCACACTTCTGGCCTGAAATGTCGCCGAGTGCCGTGTTAATGAACTTTCGCCGTATGTTTTTCTATGCATGGAGGCAATGTTTTTCAGCTCGGTCGTGTTTTTTGTGTCGTGATCGACTGTGTCTGCCGAAACAGCCGGCGACACAAAGGAGGGTTATCTTGCACTCAAATTGTGTGCATAGGGTCTTCATTAGGACTTAAGACGAGTCGGCGATTGGGAAGTCGACTCCTCGGCAGCTACAAAGACCCTAGTAGATGTTGCTAGGGCGACTCCAAAAGGAAACAAATTGGAACCAGCTTGGATTTATGTGGCCCAAATATGTCTTCTCTGACCATACCTATGGAGTTTCCTTGTTGACAACGGCCACTCGCCATGCTTTAGCGTTCCATCGCCACCAAAAATGATGCCAATAATAGAGTGTGTGCGTGTAAACAAGTGGCAAAAGAGGCAGAGGCTGTTTGTCAACATGGCGGAACGCTGCTTACCGGAAGGGTATCAGTGTTTTGTTGAACTGCCTTATAATTAGAAATTGGAAGAAGAGGAAACTAGAACAGGCAGACGAGAATGTTTTCATCTATCCCCGCTGAAACTTTTGTGTGTCGATGTGCTCGTCGTCACCTCAGGAAAGAAAAGCCGTGTTTGCACATAGTTCATACGCTGCATGAAGTAGTAGTTCTTGCAAGATTTGATTGTAAAAGAAAGATATGCTTTTTCATTTGAAATGTATCTTGTGATAACATAAGAAGTAACACATCTTAAGCACATGTACAAGTGCCTTAATTCATCAGATATGGGGGAATTAGATTATTAAGATCAAACGAGTATAGTAACACTGGTGCATTTATGCTGTTTTCCATCGTCAGACAGGCCAAAAATAAAATGTGAGATAACTATACTGCTAGGACCCATTGTATATTCCTATATTTATGCTAAATTTGCTTTAAAAATGGTGCTACAGTTTCATGGATAAATCGATTTATTGTGGAGGCCCTCGGATCCACCCCATTCAAGAATGCTGCCATGTTTGTTGGGTCAGTGACTTCATTCGCCAAAGTTGCTGCGTCCCCTTGTACACGCTCGCAATAAAGCTCCTTCATGTGTTTGCGTTTGCCTTTCAAGTAGCGTCAAATACACCAGTGCACGAGGCCTGTGTCTCGAGCAACCCTTAGAAGCAAATGGCGGCACAGCGCTGAAATGAGCAGCCCTCGGAAGCGAATGGTGGCGGAGCACCCGCTCTTGGCACATGTCCGGCGCATTTCCACAACAATGGTTGGCAGTACTTGTAAAAAAACACCTTCATCAAGGGGATTTAACTCGCAGACTCGACTGTCTCGGCGTCTCGCGCTTCAGTTTCCTCGTTTACCTTTTCCGTTTCGAGCACTAGGTTTAGAGAAGATTGATGTCTATGGCATCGCTCGCTTCGTCGGAGTCTTTGACACTGATCGCAGCATCGATGAGGGTGATTGTTATCAAAAGATGTTGGGAGCTGGTCATTTTGACTTTGATCCGCCCGTGACCAGCTCCAGCGACAACGACTAGATCGTTATGGACAAACACGCCGTCGTCCGCGACGATCTCGCAAGTGCATGCGGGGTGGAAGGTCAAAGGGCAAGGGGACAAGAGCAAGAGCATACGTTGGAGTAGCCGAGTAGTATGAGAGTGTGCGATAGTACCGTGGTGAGGCAAGCATGAGGCGCCTAGAATGAGAGAGCGTTCAACAAAATATGATGATCATGTGGTTTATGGGCATCATGGTGGGACTAGTAACTTGAGCAGTGTTGCCTGGTCGCCAGATGAAAATGATCAATATTTGTAAATTGATTATTACAATTATTAGAGCTCTAAAAATCGCAAAACTTGGTCTATATACTAAGTAGCCTATGAGCATTCTATTTCAAGAATACTTTACCTATTTAAATTTTGTGTCCCAACACCTTTAAGCCCCATTGTCACAAGGGTGGAAAGATGCAGACCCACTCCCAGTTCTCTTAACTAAGGCTGGTTCAGACATCTGCGTTCTAATACAACCGACTGCATCATGACTTTTTGCGTTCCACTGCAACGCAGTTTGGGGACTATGGCTGCCGTAGAACTTCATCCTAATCATTCATAAGCTGTCATGACACGGTCGGTCGTACTCAAGTGCAAGTGTCTGAACCAACATTTAAGTATGTTGTGAGCTGCAGTACTGAGAAGCTAATGCATTGTACTATCGGGGGGAAAAATGAAATGCAAGCAGAGGGAGCGCACGCGTAGCTCGCGGTACAGGCTGCGCCGCCTGGAAGTGAGCCTAGGGGCGAGGGTTCGTGGCCTACTCCGATGTGTTTATGCCCTTCGCTCGGCGCTCCCTAAGCTTCGGCAGTGCGCCTCTTAGTGCGCTGAAAACCATCACCGCTATCTTTGCCCGCTTGGCGCGAGGAAGCTTGCCGCTAGTAGCAGCTAAAGCGCACGCTTAGGGTGCGCGCTTTAGCTGCTACCAGCGGCTTCCTCGCGCCACTCACGTCGAACGAGCAACGATAGCGGTGATAGCTTTCAGCACACTAAGAGGCGCAATGCCGAAGCTTGGGGAGCGCCGAGCGAAGGGCGTCAACAGCTGGAGTAGGCCACGCACCCTCGCCCCTAGGCTCACCTCCAGGCGGCGCAGCCTGTACCGCGAGCCACGCGCTCCTCTGTTCGCATTTCATTTTTCCCCGATAGTACATGAGAATTGCTGCCTCTTGCTGAGTTCAATAACATGGGCTACTTCTGTCCAGGCCATATATTGACAAGCTGAATATATGTGAAATTTTGCTGCATGCTTATGAGTGCTACTGCAACTGAATGTATCACTAATGTCTATTGCAGGTTCCCATCAGCTTTGTGGATCGATTCTATGGCGAATCCAAGATGGGGGGCAATGAGATCTTCCAGTTTGCCAAGGGATTGTTCTACCTTTTTGCTACTACGTGACACCGGCTTTCTGGTTCCTGAGGCATTGAACACTGCTTTATAGCTTTTGTGGATCATTGCACTCAGCAAATGTTGGGACTGCAGACTGCCAAAGAATAAAGAACTGGAGACTTCACCCACATAATGTTTAATTATGTTTGACCTCACCTGCAGCATAAGAGCCATGCATAGGCAAACTGAATTGGGGTCATGGCAATGATCATCAGAGCAGTAGTCATAATATTAGAGTTAAATGTCAGCTTTTAAAGGGATTGTCCAGTCAAATTTTGTATTCAAGAAAACAATTAGACCTCATTGTCAATAGTTGTAGGAGCATCTTCAACGACAGCTCTCAATTTTGTGTGCTTCTCTGGACGAGTAATTATATATTAAACCGAGCATGTATAAACAACATTTTCCTCTCCCACCTTCAGAGCAGCGAGGGCTCCGGCGTAACATAACGCAAAGAACGCGCTGAACTGAAGCGCCCTTCGAATTTTGTTTTCTGCACGAGTGCTACGACGTTGTTCACCCTCGTGGCTGCGCTAAAAAATTTGTTGTGGATGAAAGGGGACTCGTGTGGTTGTCACGCTCTACACTTCTTTGCGAGATTTACAGTGGCAAGTGAAATGAAACACTGGTGCATTGTCAAACCCAGGATTTTCGTCGGGGGAAGGGGTGGGAGGTGGGGAAGAAGGGGTAGGAAAGCTAATGCAACTTTTTGATTTATTTATTTCCAAGCGTTAGCTTGTGTCTAAACGAACTTCGACTAGTTGTGTTGAGATTGCGGTTCTGCACGTGCAATTAGAAAATCGACCACTTTTGGAATTATTTCTCCGGCACAAATTTTCATGATCCGTGGTGTAGCCGTTTTCATGGGGTGCATTATTCGCGGGACAAATTTTTTTGTGATTGTGAAATCGCGAAATTGGCGAAACATAGGTCTTCATGAAAACCAAGTTGTTTACCATGTACTTCGTTCCACGTAACTTTGCAGATGATAAAAGCTACAGCTCCTGCGACCCAACGTGAGCTGTCAGAGCCAACCACGTCTCCTCCCGGGGCTCTAATGTCGCATGGCCTCGCCCCCATGGCCATCATGTATGAAGAAAACTCGACTGCCTAGAGGCACAAAAAATATATGTAATCTTGAAGAAAACAAAAAGAAAACAGTAATGTATTTACCAGAAAATTATTAAAATCATCTACCTAAATACCTAGAAAAGAAGGACGAAAGGACATTTTAAACATTACTCTTAAATAAGTATAAATTGTAATCTAATGAGATGAATTCAGTACACAAGTTTGGGCAACAAAAGGGTAACGATCCCGAAATAGTCCCACTTAAGGCCTGTCCAAACAGGCTACCACAAAAATCGTAAGGCCACACGACTCCTGCAAAAATCGTGAAAATTGAAGCGT
>JAZHYW010052584.1:0-18170 GCA_037355805.1 Ixodes ricinus
CACAGTTCAAGCTTGCGTTCTATCCGGCCTCTCGCAGGATGCAATTTCTAGCAGAAAATTAACTTTTCTTCCTGGTTCCTCTTCGTGCAAATGGCAGCTTGTATCAGACCAGTAGCAGACAAACTTCTGTCGTTTGCTCTCGAAGCTTGCCTGAGTGCTACACGACGGAATTGCGTTCTGACGCATGCTAGTTTTTCTCGGCGCAGCAAGTACATGCACGCGTGGAATGCCGGCAAGCTAACTCGCAAAGTGCGGCAACTTCGTGAAGTGCCGACCAAAAAGGACCTGCTCCACGCTGCGAGTGGGCACGTATCGGCACGAGTGCGGGTGAAACAAACTCGCCATCAGCTTCCCCGCTAAATTTAGCGGAAAAATTTACGTCACGTGATGCATGCATCAATTCAGTTTCGCCACTAAATGTGGCGGGAAAACACATCGCAACCTCAAAGTCATTTATTCATCTACAACATATCGACGCTAAATCAATGCAACATCATTTCAATATCAAATCACCGATGACGCACGATTGACACACTGTCAATCGATCGTCATCGTCATGTTGTTGAATAAGCAGCACAGCTGACGCTGTCTAAACGCATCACATCGTGTGATTGTCGCACAGTTTTTTCAATAACTCAGACCTATTATAGTTTTTATAGGGCTGATATACTTTGTGTCACCTTACGATGGATCACAAAGGACGCAATGAGCCACCGAAGCTCGAATTTTAGCTCGGAGGCTGTCACGTGTTCTTCGGGTTGGGGTGGAGCGACACAGGGAGCACGAAGTCACGAGACAAGCTACGAACTATTCGCCTCGAGAGCGAACCGTGTCGCCACCGTGCGGCCGAAATTGGAAACATGCGAAATCGGGATACCGCTTTGGTCGTCTGCTACAGGCGCACATTCAGAAGCATGGACCTCGACGACGCAAGCCCGTTTCCGGCTGAGCTTGACCCCTCCTTATTATATGTTTGAGATTTTTGTTGTCGTTTCTTCTTACTAAATGTTGTGTTGTATCATTTCACGTGCGTAGAAATTCAGCAAAGCGATTATTATTATGTCGGAGGCTTGATTATTATTAAGTCGGAAGTCGGTTAGTATACAACCGCTGGTCCCACGCATTTTTGTTATCTCGCACAAACCATAGCTTTAATAAAACATGGAATGTTGATTGGAGCTGTGGTTTGATTATGACATTAACCCGAGCAAACATGTACAAATTACTCAAGAAAGGTAGTTAAGTTCAGTTACCGAGTGTCCACGCCAAAAGTAATTGGAGTAGAATAAAGATTACGCATTTGTAATAGTAATTGAGTAAACTACTAACTACTGTAAAAGTAGCGTGTTACTCGAAGTTACTTTCGAAGTTGCTTTTTTATATTTTTGTAGTAGCAAAATTAACAGCAGTTTTGACCATGAAAACCCCTGCGAGCCTAAAATAAAGGCAGTCATTTTATGGCTTGCGTTTTCACCAAAATAAATTATTCGCTCGCAGAAGCCATTGACTTTCAAAGTTCTTGATAGGAAAGTTTTCCCCTTTTTCTTCTAAAGCTGTCCCCAGCCAAGCTAAAAAGACGTTCCACCGACGCGCTGGAGGGAACGGCAGCGTTGTATTTGAGAGTGTCGGCATGTTAGGTGTCCATGACGCAACATGTGAGGTTTGCCTCGGGTAGAGGGTCTTTGATAACAAACTCTCCTCCTGTGTTATTTTTTCTTTGGCAAGTTGAGATTGTTATGACTGGCCTCTCTTTATTCCGACGACGTTCTGAGAGTACGCGTGAGCGAGGCACCGCGACTGTCAAGGGTTCAAGTTTCGCGTCACGACAATGAGATCATCCGGACGACTGCGTGTCTCGTTGCAGTGCTAGTGCTACGCTACTGAAGAAAAAAAAGATTTTTTTGGTTTAACAGAAGATCAACCAAAGTATACTTTGCCGCTGACGCCGGGTCCAACAAAAGGATCTCCCAAGAGTAACTCGCAATCCTCGCCGGCAACTACGGTATTCTGACCGCCTGACAAGTAAATCGTTTTTAACAAAGAGGAGGTCTCCCTGGTATGGAAGGTCGGAAGGACCCGAAGGATTACGTGAACAAGTATCGTCGGTCGTACCGTTGCAGCTGGAAGCGGGAAGGTGCTCCCATGAACGGATTATCCAGTAGCCAGGGTTTGTGCGCGCGGGGAGTCCGGCTTTGCAAAGGCGTATGCGCTGACGACGAGGCGGAAATGGGAACACGCGCCCAGCTGTGAGGTCATTCCAGTGGTTCCTCTCGTGGAACCTCCAAACCGCGTGAGGCAGAACTTACTAAAGGTAGGCAACATGAAAACAACAACAACCGTCGGAGTGTCCTCGTGCCTGCATGCATTACCGGATTAGATCAATACCCGACCAAGGCTTGTCTTCCTGCGTTCGTGCGCGCGGTGTTATCTAGCTGCTCGTCGCCACCTTGGCCCAAGGACGCCTGTGATGCAGTTTCCACGGCTGCCGAGTGTAAGTGCGTGGGAACGGAATGTGAGGGGGCCCCTTGTTCGGGAATATCACTTCATCTGCCCGCGTCTTATTCATTTCTGCACTCAAACTTTCGTGATGAGCAAGATTAGCACTAGATTTCGAAAGTAGTTAGTAATTTGAGTAGAAGTTACTTGAAAAAAGTAGTTAAATTAAACTGCTAATTACCCAAATAAAAGTTGTAATTGAAAGTTACCAAGTTACTCGGAAAAGTGGTTAAACTACAGTAGTTTGAGTAGAGTAGTTGAACTACGTCCAAGTCTGAACCCGAGTGATCGCTACCCTTTAATAGACTGATCTATCGATAAACCCGTTAGTTGATTTTTTGCCGGACATATTGCATGAAAGACGTTAAAACTACACTTTTTTTTTACTATTTTTTCTATGTCATAAATAGCATATTGCATTTCCATTTTAAACTTCACTTTGTGACGCCTACAGAAATATGAACACGGGAAGCCTTTTAAAAGTTGAAGTAATTTTTAAGTTAATATTTAAACAGTATAATCACCCTAGGTGACAATCACAAGCACGCTCAAGTGGTTTACCGTGCAAGCCTGTGTCACAAAAAAAAATAAAGACATCAAAAATATTAAAGCATGCATTTTTTACTCTTTGTTGACTTTCTCCAGCACAAAATCCGACTAAACGGCACAATGAAAATCGCAATTAAAGCACTACTTGAATGATCTGAAGGTTAATCAATGAACTGCCCAGTCTTAATACACGTTAGGTGAGGGCAGGGGTGATCGGAAAGTCTCGTGGCGGTTGCTAGCCCTCATCAGTAAAAGAGTGTCGCTGCGGCCGATGCTGTCTGTGTCGTGATGCGGGTCAGTTTGTTGAAGTTGCAGAGTCTACTGTGTTCAAATAGAAGATTATTTAGCCATAAATTTATAATATTAGCGTCTTGAGATCCGACGGCTCTCACCAAGAAAATTTAATCGGGTGAACCCCCACTACCGAGAAGAGCATTTAATACCACGAACGTTGCTGCGTTGCTCGGTTACACTCGTTTCTCACTTTCGTGGCAGATATATTAGAACAGTTTGTTTCACTTGTTTGAGTTGTCCTGCCAACATGCAGTTTGCGGATCGTAACTAGAAGAGGCACTCTCTCCTCATCGCAACATAGTAGAATTGTTCAGACTCCGAAAAACTTACCCACATCATGGCTCAGTAAAGGGAAATACTGGCTGCAGCGGAACTCAGTTGCACGTGTAATTTCCAATACAGCAGAAACTTCTTTTCAAGCTGTATATTTATGTTACTGCAAAAGCTAAAAGTTGCAAAAACAAAAATACATAGAACCTACGATTTGACAGCTTACAGTGCGCTTATTATGTTATCAGGGTTGGAATTTATTGTTTTGTTGAATTCCTACGCTGGTGAACCGATACATCTATTTAAATATATACATATATATGTATTTAACATAGATAGTGCAGTTCAGTTGGAGACAGGCATCCGTCGTGGTGATCCGTGCTTCCGAACGTCTGCCTGGAGCAGGCGACGCATCCACATGAGCGATTATTTAAATTTAGGCCGTACGCTGGCAACACGATTCCGATCTTCACTGAAGCACCGAACAGTACCGCACCATTTTCCGCTAGAACTGCTTTTCCACCTATACTATGTGGCAAAATAAACGCAAGAATCTACGCCGTCTGCGCGCGAACGTGGAGAGTCTATGGGGCGGCCGTGCTTCTATCCCCGCTTTGATGATGATGATAGCGCGACAGTAGCGCCACCTCTAGGTCGATCTCGAGGCCAATAGATTGGCTCATGTAGCCTGTAGCGTCCATCGTGGTACATCGTGATGCGAAACAGAGTATAGTATGTGAAATAAATAATAATAAAAAAATAATTTTGCTCCGGCGATGCTTGTGTACATCAAATGCTGCCGGTCATGTCGGCTGCGTCAGGACGCTGGACTCTAGAGTGTCTGGTTGTTGCTAACGTAATGTCGCCACACGTGCATGCATATTTTTTTGGAGTTTAGCAGCACAGTTCACACCCTTGCTACAGCTTGTGACCGAAGGTCTTGTAATCTCTTAAGTATATTTCCTTTCTTTTTTACATACAACATTTTTTTACTGGCTCAAAATCTTTTGACAATGTATAAGCCACAATGTTTTATAGTATGCCCGTTTGATCTCTCAGGTACTGCTAAACCTGTGCTTTAGTGAAATGCAATTCCAGGGCCGCCTTATGGATAGCGCCAGCATGCCTGTGTTCTCTAGTCATAAGAGATTGCAGAAACTCGGTCGTAACTGGACGCAAGGGTGTGAACCAGCCTTAAGAAACAACAATGAGCAACGGCAAATTGAACACTTTGTCGGAACTGGCGCTGAGTTTCTCTGGGAAAGTCCCCCTTGTAGATGCTATATCGCTTTTGCTAAGACCTGAGAAAATTTTCTTACTTGCATTGTTTTTAAGAAAAGAAGGCTTGACTCTATTTGTCGTGCCGTATAGGTGGGCTTCTAGCTTTTTGAGTTTATTATTTGGAGGCTGCTTTTTTAGGTTTATTTTTGCATTGCAAATCTGCCACTTTCGGAAGCTTGGCTCGAGATTTCTTTTTAGTAAACTTGAGAAAACAAAGGGTGCCTTTGGGAAGGGGAGGAGAAGCTTCTTTGTACGAACTGAGGGCGAAAGGTAAGCTACAACGCGCAATGTAGGGGAAGAAAGAGAGAAAAATACTGGCCAGTTTTTATACCGAGTAACTCGAGTGAATCTGGCTTGGGCATTGACGGATGGGAGGCATTTGGTGTTTCGAAGAGCCCATCTCAAGGCTTGTAACTACTATAGTCAGATACAACATAAGGAAGACACTGCAAGGGGGAAAAAGGCAGAAACTAGGAAAACTGAAATGGAGAGGAGTGACCTCCTTTTTACAACAGCTTTTCTCGTGTGCATCCTTTTCCCCCTCACACTGTCTTTCTTACGTTGTATCTGACTACTATATAGTTTACGGGGTCAGATACCCAAGTTGAAATCTGATGACCTGCTAAATGGTTACCGTACCATATGTTCCACTGACGACTCCATGCGAATGCAACTGACACAGTGTTTGTTAATTTGACCTTATGCTTGCAAACGAGAACGGTTGCCAGTGCATACGGCTAGTGCATAAGAAAAATTGTCTGTTGTGAGGTCATCTTTAGTTTTGATGTAGTAACTCTTATTTATGCAAGGTGAAAAAAGGGACAAACAAACATGGAACTTTTTGAGTTTTGTGCTTGTCTGTACCTTGTTCCCTTTGCTCCAGGGTTACTGTGTTAAGCTTAAACCAGCTCACCTGCACTCTCGCTTTAGGTCCCCAATTCTAATTTCAGTTTTAACTCGTCTTCGAGCTTCAATTTAAATTTTTCATCATTCTGCGTCAAGCGCGTCTGACCCAATACGTCTATTTAGTTTCCTGAGATGGTGCATCTTTGAAGACCCACCCATATCCACGAACAAGCTCGCTTCATCGATTAGCTTAGGCATCAGAACAAGAACAATGATTATTGAGAGTGATGCTCATCAATACAAAAACTTGTAAAAACAAACTTGTTGACGAAAACGGCGGGACTCGCGGCAAAAATGATGCACCTCTGTATGCTTTTGTGTGAACACCAGGAACACAATGTTAGGACTGCACTAAACAGCGACGTCATGTGAATGCAGTCTATTCTTTAGCGTTTTGGCTTTAGCATGGAACACATTTTGATCGTACAGGAGGCAAGTGGAAAGAAGGGAATGGAGACCATGACTCGTTGGAATATTTCCCGAGGGTACAAGTGACAGGGTTTGCACGTGTCCTTGAAAACCCTATGAGTTTTAAAACTGCATTTTCAAGTCCTTGAAAGCCCTGGAATTTCTATCGATGCTCAGAAACCCCTAGGTTTTTTGTTTTTTTTTTCAATAATGTAATCCTTGTTACAATAATTAACTATAATTCTTCTTCTTACGTGTATGTTAACATAAATTTCAACGCGGAAGCTTTTTTATATGGCACATGTAGACACATTTAGCGGATGCCCGTTAAGTGCCTGGCCTCAGTGGTAGCAGTCCTGGTGGTTCTGGATCTGGTCTCGTTCGTCCGCCATCTTGGGATCTTTCCCCTCGTTCGTCTTGTTCTCTCACATATTGTTTGGTAGCCACTCCTGCTTTGCTTATTCCGCGTTTATATTTTTGCTACACATGGTGAACATGGTTTAAATTGTGTGCGATGCCCGGAAAGTGTAACTACAGACACAGAGAAAGCAGAGGCAACATGTGACATCACGTACATCGTCAAATTGAACAGCCTAGGGAAAACGGCGAAAATGAAGATGTAAGAACTTCTAAACATCAATCAGGAAATCAAGGAAAGGCTGCAGTAGCTCTACTGAACCCTTTGCTAGCACCTCTTTGGCAAATACGCCTTTTCCTAGGTATAGTGTGCTAAAGAATTTTTGCAGTGCATTTAAAAAAGTCATTATATTATAAATTTACCGATAGAGTGTTGGAAGGGGTCCTTGAAAATATCTTTACAGGCCCTTAAAAAACCTTGAAAGCCAATTTTTTTTTTAAAGCCTGTACAAACTAATGATGGACCGAATCTGCCGGACTTCAGACTAGGCAAGAGTTCGGCACATGCCGAACTTTTGAAAAACGTTTGGCAAAGCTTCGGCAAAAATTCAGCAAATGTCTGCGCACGCGCGAGAACACAACGGGGCCATGTGTTGCATATGGACGTCGTGCGGTCGTGCAGTTACCATCGTACAGTGTAGTACAACCAGCAGTCAGCGGGAGGTGTGGAGCAGGCAACACGGTAACTGTGCATTTGTGAGCCTTTACGAGTGTGGTTCTCCTTCAATATTTTCTGCCTTAAGAACAGAAGATCGGCCAGTAATTTACGCAGTGCACTGTGCAAGTGACAAATAATGCGGTACATTCCGGATAACGTGATTCTTGTTTGACCTTCTTCGTGATGCGACGAGGTAGTTGAGGCATTGACTGACAATTACTTTAAAGCACTCCTCGCAATTATAACAATCCTGTTTTCAGCTCATAAGTAGTTTGTGCCAAAACAAGATAATATTGGTTTTTGAATTATCGTTATTTTGCAGTTTTCATGTGTCTGCATAAAACTGAACAGAACTATCATGCTCAACATTGCACATCCGACATTCCTAACCCTTCCCATCTTCCTCGTTGTCCGTGTGTGTCCTAACACCAGGAACCGGAATTTTAAAGGTTAAAAACGAGGACATTGCGAATATGGGACAAACATTCATGCAAAGCTGACGTCAAGTGACACAAATCTAAAACACGCATATTTACAATAATATTCTTTCTCTTCTGGTGAAGGCTCAGCAGTGTTGGGTAAAGTACACCTAAAAGGTACTTCAAGTAAAGTGCAAAGTAAATTAGATGCGATGTACTTTAAGTAAAGTATTAAGTACACTGGGTGCAACGTACTTGAAGTAAAGTGCTATAAATACAATGTACTTTTAAAGTAAAGTACAAGTATTTTAACACAATCTTTCGTGATGTGCTTTCATTCCCCTTTACAGTGATTTCTTAACTGGTATGCATTGCCCAGGGATAATCAGGGGTGCACGAACAGCGGCGAATATTTGATAAAGTCAAGTGGCCACAGCATAGTTATTTTCATAAATGGAGCCGAATTCAGAAGTCCCTCTTCTGAATTTGGCGCCCCTTGCACTGGATTGTTGCACTCAAGGGGCTAAATGTACTAAGAGAGAGAGCATGACGTCAGCCCCGTAGCTTCCGCAAGCAATCCCTCTCATAGAGGAGTGTCCTCTCCTTAATGAAAAACAAAAAAGAAACACAAGCACGCTGGGGATAATTAATCATAATGTGACACCTGAGATTGGGGTGCGAAAAAATCAAGGAACATTCAAAAAGAAGGAAAATACAAAAGAGAATGTCTCAAAACGTTGTGAAGTTCTCCTCTGTTGTCTTTTACTTTGGCCTGAAAATTTAATTTTTTTATACCACAGTCTCAGGTGCTACATTATGATTAATTTTGCTCTCGTAATATTGTAAATCTCCTCGCTTGCTCTCACCGACCGAGTAGTAGCGAGACTTAAAAAAGCTACGGGAAAGCCGCCCCCAGAACAAATGGAGCGTATGTGTCGTCCGCTCATGTCTCTCTCTGGTGAGAGTAGAATATCCATCCCAGTATTTCTTCAGAGTTTACAAAGCATCATTTCATGATACAAATTTAACAAAACGAAATATGGAGAATGTACTTTGAAGTCAGGAATTGTACTTTCCTCGGAAAGTACCAGAAAAAAATAATTGAAGTAAAGTACAAGTACATACTGAGATAATGTACTTCAAGTAAAGTACAGGTTTCCTAAACCTACTTGAAGTAGTACTTTAAGTGCAATGTACTTGAAGTACTTCCCAACACTGAGGCTTAGCAACCGTTGCATCTCATTTTCGTGCACTAAACGGTGTCTCCCAGAGAAAGTAAGAATGCAGTGTTATTGCCTTTATTTTAACAATGTATACACACTTGCAGGCTTGCGCTGCTGAGGCCTCAAGACTGAAACTCTCGCAGCGGGATTCGCAACGTTGGTGATTCGTGACTGACGCCCGCTACTACCCAACCTCGTTGTCAAGCCACTTCTGCCAGAAATCACTGTAAAATTGCCAGTAAACACAAAAACAACATCGATACAATTATCTTTTAGTATATCACCTTATTTAGTAATAACTGTGTCAATATGCATTACATGTTTGCATTTAGGTTAAGAAAGAAACAAACAAAAAAACCTTTTTTCGCCAGAAAAAACTAAATATCAGCAGTAAGTCTGGTAATAATGTATTTTTGCGGAATCTTTAGAATAGTTCGGCACCACAAGATTCGGCAAAAGTTTGGCCCATCATTAGTACAAACCTGAGTGAGCCCCGGAGCGACTTTGTTGTTTCTTAGCAAAGGTTTTGTGTATTGCGGGGCAAAAGCCAGTGTATACTTTCAGTTGTACTGTACTTTTTTATGAGGAGTTTTCTTCATCAACTTTGCCACTAATGATTTGTGAGCCCGTCAACATGGTTTGTACGAGACTTCCAAATGGCATTTAAACTCAAACCAGTGCTGTTTAAGAATCTGAGCATGCAAATTTGTGTGTCCAGTGACCGTAACAGAAGATGATGTAGTTGGTCACGGAGTGCAGAGAGACGCAGTCATTCATTTGTATGCTTGTCCTGCCTTGTTAATAAGGTACGCTTAAGGTATGCGACATAGTGGCAGCAGTGGGAGCTATACTCATGCTCAGCAAGCTAATGTAGCTTGCTGTTATATCTGATTTGCTTGCATATGCCCAATACAAAAGTAGACATGTTTCAGATTTCTTTTTTTAGGTTCCTGCTATGTTTTTTTTTTGTTTGTGCTTTTTGTTTTGAGGAGGGAAATCTCACATTTCATTCCTGCATTTCGTGCTTCTTGTTTTGCAGGTGCTCAAACCTAGGGCCAAGAAGCTGGGACTTGGGACTGCCTACATTCATGGCCTGAAGAGTGCAACGGGCAACTTCATCATTATCCTCGATGCTGACCTCTCTCACCACGTACGTATCCCAGCGAGGCCTGCCTCCTTCCCCTCTGCTTGAGGCTCATCATATTCCCCTGTTGGTTGGGTTGAAAAAATGCCCTGGTTTAAAGAGACACTGACACCTGCCCCCAACCTTTTTTTAAAGATTTTGCCAGGTGATTTAATAGGGTGTCGGGGAGACAACCCAATCAATATTTTGCTGCAGAGTCATGTATATTTTAATAAAGCCATAGGAACTCAACTGCATCCAAACCAAAACCGCAACACGATTACGGTAGCTCGTGGTTGGAAATCACGTGGCTACATCCGACTGCATTTTTTTTCTCCCCGCTTCTCCGGTCTCTAAAGCAAAGTTGATGAGGAACTTGCGCTGAACCTTTTGTTGTGCGATTGTTTCGCACTTATATCCCTTCCGCTCAATGTTCTGCGCTTGAAGATCGATTGGGCTTGGAAGATCGATTGGCCGGTACCATGAACGACAGTTCCAAAGTAGCGGCCCCACATCCATCCCAGCGTTGGTCCGTCGTGCGCTGCCATCGTGTCGTCCAGTCCGCGGTATATCGCCATAGTGAGAATGACGTGCAGATATACTCTCCTGTGATCTGTGCAACATTTTTTTTTTTCTATCAACGTTATTGACAATTTTTGGAGACTACAAAAAAATGGGGCTCATATTCTTTTCTTTAATATTGAATCTGTGCCTTAGATAACCCCCTGTATCATATTCTTGCCAGAGCCAGCAAACTAAAATGAAAGAAGTGAAATTTGAATGTTGATTTTATGCATTCCATTGGGCAAAGTAATGAAAATGGCGCCCCCATCCCACAGCTAAAAGCAGCCAGGTGGTCACGTGCGTGCGTTTGGGCCTCGCACTCTGCGCCGCAGGCTGATTGGCTCACTGGGGAGGGGGTGTTACGGTGACAATAGCATAAACTGGCCAAACTCTCCCAATGCAGTTGAACCTCAATTTTATCGAAACCCGATTTACGAATTTCCCAATTTAAAGGGCAACTCCGCTCAATTCCGAAAAATTTAGGCTTACATGTGATTCCATTTCACAAAGCACTACTAAACAGCTCTACGTCTTCGGATTCGCGAAATGTGGAATATTATTTGTGTAATCTTAATTTAAACATCAGCTGATACCGAAACCGAAACTTCGGTTGCGTCAGGCAACATTGGTCTCGTGTCATCAGAGTCATGGCCACGTCACGTCGAACCACGTGGTCTTGTGACGTTCGTGGGGGCGAGGTACAGGACACGCGACGCGGGCAGGTCGCTTCGCATGGCGTGGACGGTGATGGCCCGGGGAGAGGGGGAAGGGAGAACACGAAAGAGGAGAGGGGGAGCGGAGAAACCGGACATGCGATAAACGCGCAGGGCAGCGCAAACTAGCGCATCCGCGTTACGGTGATCACGTGGACGCCGTAGAGCCAACACCGGGAGGAGAAACTCATGACGTCATCGTTCAATTTCGCTCTGAGAAGTAAAAACAAACAAAACGTGAGAATGACGTAGTCATGCCTCTGACGTAGTGGTTCAACGTTGGCCGCTCCAACTCCGTCGCATTGACTGCGCTGACGATTGCGCCTCACGTCGCACGCTAGAGTTGGCAGATTTCGGCGACTTGGCTCATTTGAAAGTTTGCTGGCCAGTTTATTAAATATATAGACGGAATTAGATCGTAATATTTGACATGGGGTCTTCCTATATGATACTGAAAAGGGCTGCATAGTTTTCTAAATATCAAAAATGAAGCGGAGTTGCCCTTTAACGAACAAATTCGGATTCCCGTGCAGCCTGTGCGCAAGGTCTCCTTCCTCGATTTTACGAAGTTCCCAATTTAACAAAATAATTAACAGGTCCCGGTGACTTCGTTAAGTCGAGGTTCAACTGTATATGGCTTTGGGTTAGGGGTGCTGCTAACTTGACCAGAATATGGTAATGAACGATAAATGATTTTTGTAGACATTATTTGGTACATATAATTTCCAGGTAAATTAACCTAAGCACCGCATTCATTCTACCTTAATTTGACTAAGGCAAATACTTTCAGATTGGCGATTTATTTACTTGCATTACGGATCAGTTTCAGTTTCGGGCTGCTATGTACCGCAGGCTGAAACTTCTACCGTAGTCCAGACTTCTTTCATCCCTCTATTATGAGCTGTTTTTCTTCCTCAGCAATACATACATTTTTATTGGCAAAAGGGAATGTAGCCAACAAGAATGCCTCTTTATCTTTAGTCAACGAAGGGACGACAAAAGATGCAACTGTACTGTGAATCTGCGCAAATTGCAATCGCTTTTGACCTCAAAAGAAGAAAAAAAAGAATGAATTAGACAGTCTTAATCTCATTTAGTTGCGTGAATAATGGAAAATATACATTTCTCCCTGAACCATTCCTGCAGAAGTTCGCCGTAGTCGATAAAACAGGTGGATAAATGGTCGGATTAGCTATTATATTTTACACATACTTGCATAATTTGACTGGAAAGTGTGGTCATAAAGCAGAAATGTCATATTATCATAAGTTGATTATGTACAAGGATAAATGGTTAAATTTAAATTTAAATTCTGTGGAGAGTGGTGATATCTAAAGTAAGTTTGCCTGACGCTGTCTTTTTTTCTCCAGCCCAAGTTCATTCCAAAGTTCATAGAGAAGCAGAAGGAGGGAGACTTTGACATTGTCTCGGGAACGCGCTACGATGGAGACGGCGGCGTTTTCGGCTGGGACTTTAAGAGGAAGCTTATCAGGTAAATTGTGCTACTGGCTACATTGTTTCCCTTGTTCACTCAGGAAAGGTGGAACTGGTTTCTCTGCCAATACAGCCTATTGGTGAAAATGTTCAACATATACACGTCTTCTTCTTGCATATATCCTGCACCAAACTTTATAGAAAATCAAAGGTAGGGGTCGCCGGGTTATACGCGAGAATTTCGACGAGCAGTGCGGCTTTATGGCTATGCTCGCATGGGTTGTTGGGATAGATTCATTCCCAGAGTCCCTCTTTTCCAGTCTCTCCTAGGGGCTTCCCCCATCCCCTCTCCTTTTTTTTTTTGGGTGTCCATCTTCGCCTTGTTTTTGCTTGCTCCGAGAGACGTTGATTACCAATCCGCGCTGTCGTCAAATCCGTTGCCGAAAAGAGTGGAAATCTGGGCGACAGAGGCCGAAACCGCAGCTGCTACGCCAGTTGGCTATAGTTACTGACAGGGCAAGAACTCAGTGTGCGCAAAGTTGTATTGAAAAGATTCCCCAGAGGCGTGTACCAAAGTCAAGAAGCACGTGCTGGAGGTGGAGCTCCCACTCGAATCCTCAGCTCCGTCATCGACAAACAATAGTCATGCGTGCAAGAATGGAGGAAGAATGAGAAGCTGGAGCAACTGCAAGCTGCGACCGAGATCGTTTGGCGGTCCAAAGACTGGTGCATACCCTGAGCTTGAAAAAGTGCATGCAGAGTTCATCGCGGAGAGAGAGAGCTCAGTGGTAATGCCGTATCTACAGAGCTCTGAAATTACGCGACTTTCCTAGGCGAGATGGCGCTGAAGAGTTACAAAAAATTGCCGCGCATTAGCAATTGTTGTTGCCTAGGTACAATGAAGGCGGCAGCACGAGCATGTTCAAAATAAAGGTTGTGGCGTCTAGCAAGACTTACGACATTACTTTCAGTGGCTAATGCAAATAATGTGCAAGAAATCTTTTTTTTTTTTTTTTAGGGTAGTAAGTTAACGGGATGCTCAACTGAAATTCGAATTTCGCAAAAGTAAGGCCGCAGAAGAATGCAATGGGACACTACAAACTCCAAAACATCACTCATACATCAATATCTCAAATGGATGGCCGTATTTTTGGAAGAAAAGAGGCACAATCAAGCTAGGACTGTGATGTCACAATCCTCTTGGAACATTTAGAGAATGAGGGGAAGCAACCTTTTCTCTCCCTCCTTGCTTCTGTTCACCAGCTCGGGGGACGAAGCGAAGAGAAGAGGGAATGAGAATCGTGACGTCACATGTCTTGTCGGCCGTGTTCAATCGCGCAATTTCCAGAAATACGCCCATTTGTTAGAGTTATCGCTGTATGAGTGATGTTTTGGGTTTTGCAGCGTCCCGCCTATCACTCCAGCCTTGTTTTGTGCACGCCAAATTTTGGTTCTGTATCCCTTTAAAGGTGCAGGTTGCATGCAGGGGCGTGTAATACGCTTGACGATACGATATATATGCTGATCACAGCATTTCAATTAGTTCAGGCAAAATTACTGCACACACTAAACAAAAAGTGCATAAGGGAAAAAAAAAATTATCAAGAGGTAAACGTTTTGTTTTTTATATGTTCCTCCTTTTCAGTCGTGGTGCCAATTTCCTGACCTCAGCTGCTCTTGCGCCCTGGTGCTTCCGACCTCACGGGAAGTTTTCGGTAGGTCGCGTTTCTTCCTCGAGTTGTATACCACCCGCTTCGAGGGGCTTTCTTCTTCGCTCTTTCCCGGGGGGGACCTTTCGCCGTCCTCTCCCCCCCTTCCTCATCTGGGAACTACTTGTTTTCGGTGATGACGACAACCGTTGGGAGAGGAGGAGTGGGCGCATTCCCAAGTTTGGGAAGGGGAGGACGCCCCCATGGATGTGATAGAGAACGGTCGGGTCAGAAGGGCTTTCCTTTGCTCGCTCTGGACTTTTGCTCTTTGGATGTTGCTGACAAGGTAAGCCTTTCCACCTGACCTCGTAGACTCCAGGGTTTTGGGTACAGTTTTTCGGTGTTTGAGTAAATTTCGCTGGACAAAGTCCTGTTGTGGCACGTGCTCCTCCTAATTAGAGAAGCGATGACTAGTGCGGTTGACGTTCCAGCCGTCGTTAGTGCTGTCCTCGACAAAAAGCCATGGTGTGTTGGAGTAAGCTCGTGGGTCTTCCTGTCCCGATAGTTTCTCCCCGAAGGAGTGCGGCCGACTTAACGAGCCAAATGTAGGAATAAATAAATTCATGATTGTAAAACTGACACAAATTTAAGTGGCACATATACACAGTCCGTCAAGTTGTGGGCTCTCAAATGGGATTCCTAGAAACCCTGGAGTTCCTACGGATTACCCTCGGGGGCTCTCCGAGCTCCCAGAATTTCCTTAGTCGTCCTGCCCCTAAGTAAAGCCTTTTTAAAGTTTAGGTGCCATTTGAGCAGCTCTAAGCCACTCGCTGATACGTAACAACGGGCCAAGCGCTCCCTAGTACACACACATCATTGTTCACGGGGTCTGTAGGCTTCCATGCCACTTTATTACGCGAATGCGGAGACCGGTAGGGATTTCTCTGCTGCCATTCGAGGCAGACGCAGGTTCTTCAAGGTCGAAAAGTTTGAGAACTCCTCGCGTCGCAGTTATTGCCGAAAGTCAGACTTGCTCTCCCGAGGAACGTTTGAGATAGCTTTGTCCGCTCTGTTAGTGGTCGCCTGATTCGGGCACTCCTCTCCGCTCTTCGCCGCGGTGCCTGCCATTGTTCTTGCACTGCTGCAGGTTGTACAAGAAGGATGTTCTGCAGAAGCTGGTGGACAGCTGCACCTCCAAGGGCTACGTCTTCCAGATGGAGATAGATCGCTCGGGCCAGGCAGTTTGGCTGCACCATCGGAGAGGTGAGGTCGCCGGGAAGGTTCCCTGCTTAGATCATTGTGTGAGGGAGCGACGACGGGGAGTAACGAGCGACGACAGAAAATGCCAGCTATTTTGTTTGCTGATGAGAGGAGAGCGGCAGGGAGGAGGTTCGGTTGTCCTGCCCCTGGCGCTAAGCTTTCAGCTACGACGGCACTTGGGCGTCTCGTAAAGTGCCGAAGGCAACGAGGCCCATTGTCCGAAAATTGAAAAGGTGACTGGGTTAGCTGCATTCGACGAGCGAGCTTCAGCTGGTGTGACCAGGAACACTGAAATACAAATACCTACCAGCTTCTCATAAGTGAGAGCTTTTTTTTTCCGCGACATTGTTAATGGCCAATGCGAAATTAAACTAGCCTAACCAGGAGAACCAAGCACAAGAGAGGCATGGACGTCTGCCTGGGAAATGAATGGAAACATGAAACGGGCCATTCCGAAAGCCCGAAACCTTTCAAGCTTCGTCGAAGGTCGTGCCCGTCCGGTCAAGAAACGAGCGCAGAGAGGCAAAGAGCTGAAGAAGATGGGGAGCGGGGCACAGGAAAGTGGGCGGCTGTAGCCAGGTGGTCCAACGCAATGCGTGGCTCGCTTCGGGTGGCACTTTGTGGACGTAACAGGCATTCGTGAATGTGACAGTCGGGAAAATGTATACAGTAAACTTTCGTTAATTCGACCTCGATGGGACCTTGAAATTTGGTCGAATAGACTACTTCCATAAATACCTGCATGCAACACGGCGCGCGTTGCACTCTGGGGACTAGTTGGCCAGGGAGGAGAGTGGCATGGTTTCGGTTTCGATCGACACGTCGACAGAAATTATACACAGCCGTTACCTCATGTTTTCTGGTCCACGAGAGCGTCATTTGTGATCTCTAAACTAACCTAAATGGCCAGACCTCGAAGCTTTAGCACTGAAGTCGAGGATTGTATAGCTTGTCTTAATGCATGCTTGTTGTATTTTTGTGCTTATTTCTGTTAGCCATTTCGAGGTATGTGGACGAGCCAGTGCTGGGAATCTCGGCAGCTGCGAAGCTCGGGGATCTTGCTTGTGTATGAATCAACAAGCTGTAGCAACCAATAAGTATGCATACAGCGAGCTCGCTTGACTTTACATTAGTGTTGTTGATCAGGAAGTTTGTTTGTTTTGTGTGTCCATAGACGAAACTATAACTTTTTGCAATTAGTGTTTTTCTTAATACGCCTGAGTACGCGAGGTAAAACTCGGAGACGCCATTAAAACCTCCATTTGAACACTCTTCTCATCTCTTATCTGTACTTGCCCCGCAGCACTGGCAGTGAAGTCGACACCCGCTTGCATTCCACTAATAATCAGCATAGCGTATGCGCATGAAGTTATCCTGCAATCACATAGGCACATTCGCACATGCAAACCATTTTTAAGAAAGCTAAAGTCGAGCATTTGTGTGAAGAATGTCGTACCGTTCGCCGGAAGTGCGCCGGACGGGCTTGAACCCCTATGTGCCAAGCGAGGCGAAATTGTTCAAAGCGCAGCTGGTTTGCTAATGGCCATAATATTTGTTATGTGCTTGCTTTCTTCCTGACTGAGTATGCCGAGATAATTTCAGACACACCGTTCAGGCACAGATCTTGGGCGTCAATAAAAGCTCGTCCCAAAAGGCTTAGCGAGGAGTAGGGGACGCTTATTAGGCGCCTTCACGTACGCTAGCTACGATCTCAGTGTTTGCGAAAACTTAATCTTCTATCAGCATACAATTTGAGTGTGAGATATGTGACGACATTGTAGGAAGACATCATGGTAACTTTTGTGTCAGTAGTGAGGTCGAATTTATTGCGTTTCCTTAAAAGTTTATGCGCCAACGATGGGTTCAAGTTTGATACTCCTGGGAGGATGCTACTTGCTTTTCGCCCAATGAAGTAGCAAGAAGCGGACGTTTAGGCAAACAAAATCGCGTAGAGCTCAAGGTTACCAAATTTCAGTTGTAGTTCACTAGTACTATACGGGATTACTGACATTGAGCTCAAAGATGCACTCGTGGGGTGAGGTGACTAAGCCACATCTTACTACGTTTGCATACGCACGCACAATACCCGGTGTTTCGGGAACCAAGGAAAGTGCCCGAGTCTTCGTTTTGTCTCGCTTGAAGAATAGAGTGTATTGTCGGGCACGTGGCAGTAAGTCAGGTAATTGAAAGCGCAAGCCAGCGCGTTCGGTCCACCAGACGTGATAGCATGAGATGGAGCATGCCCAGTCGAAACCGGAAACTGAGTGGCCAGCTTCAGTTCCCAGAGTGCACTGCGTGGTGTTTCGCCGCAATGGGAGCGCGTCGGTTTTGGAAGAAGTCTATTATCCGAATGATTGAATTAAAAAGGACAGAAGACCGGTTCAAACTAAACTGCCTTTTATTATCCAAAGTACTCACGGAGGGTCCTGCAGTCTGCTCTTAAAACGCGTGTCCAAAAGCATGCTCCGGAGAGCAGCGCAACTAAACGTCACTTCAGCAATACGGC
>JAZHYW010052586.1:0-48583 GCA_037355805.1 Ixodes ricinus
GTGTATTATTCCTACGCAAAATGCTAACGATTTTGAGAATCAAATATGTCGGCAGCAGCGATTTTTCTTTACAGTTGGTACGTTGCTAGTTAAGTACATGGTTTGGAACGTGGGATTGCGGGTTCGTGAAACGAGGTATCGAATATTGCGATGTTTTTCCAGTGGTATAATTGCGTTACCACATATATACGAGCACTTCGCTATGATGAGTGACCGCCTTTCTTCTCCCAAATTTTTATTGTTTGACCTAAATAAAATGACGCGATGTTATTAGTTTTCGCTGGAAACGGCGCACAAATAACAAAGACGGAAGGTGTAGACGGTACAAGCGCTGGACTTTGACCGAATATTTAGTAAAAGGAAAACATCGAACTAATAGTCGACATCACTACCGCGTCGACACGCGTGCTTAAAAAGCCCGAGGACACCTGGGCACTTTTACGAGTCGAATAACGAAAGCATGCCGCCCGAGATGCTTTGAATCGTGGATCCGGCTTGCGCCTACGCTTTCGAAAGGCTTTGTTCCGTCTTCTAGCAAGTTGCATTGCCGCTCGTTCTGCCCACCGTGTATTCGGAGACTCGACTAACGGTGATGGATTTCGTTGCCTGCCTCCTCGATTATTGTGTTGCGCTTCTTCCGCTCCCTTAGTTCGCCTGCGGTGCACTTGCTTGGACGGGCAGGTTTTGCTACTGCCGAGGTTGCAGCAGCCAACAATGGAGATGCTCGAGGCTCACGCCATTTTCGTCGGCGTCGAGGAGAGCGGAAGCGGTTGAGTGGCAGCCACCGTGTTCTTTTTAGCGGCGCAATGTAATATTTGAGCTGCGATTCTGTTTTGTGCCACTAAAGGGATACCGGTCATTTATTTTGGTCTCGTTTTTGACCATCGCCCTTTACCATGAAATCTATGGGGTGCTAGGAATTCAAACTATGCTCCCAAAGTTCTGTTTGCTGCTTCAAAATGGACTCGTAGCAGTTCTCCGAAACTAGTGGTACCAAAGGCGTCACGGAGAGCGTGTCTTGGGGCCCAGGCACGAGCGGGGCCCCCGCTGGAGCTGACCCTGCTGCCGGACCTGCGTGCCCCGTGCCCGGAGAACCACGTGTACGTCTACTCCGGGGTGCCGCCCTTCGTGCTGGCCGGCCAGGACGGCGGCGACAGCAGCCTGCTGGGTGCCTTCTGTGGCTCCAACCTCACAGGTGCCCGAGAGTCCGTCCGGGAGCGTGTCCGCACTCGGGTGCACGTTGCTTTTCGGAGAATGAGACTGGGGCGGTCCGAGTTCCGTCGGTAAAGGTGCATCCCGCAGAAATGTGTTTGAGGGGTCTAAAAGTCGACACTCTCCCGTCCGTTCCGGGTCGTATTTCTGCCCCTGGAAGCGGACGGGGACGTCGAGAACCCCGCAAATTGGAACGAGGCCGTGCCAGGCATTGTGACGGCTCCTTTCCACTCGGTTCCCAACAGACCGGTGCTGTATATTGCGAGAGTTTAGCTAGTGTATCATCTCACTGCCGTAATGCCCCCTCCTGAGTGTGTCCATTGGCCCGTGGCGCAGAGTGAGAAACGCGAGCCACGCGCTGTCAATTCTCGGCTGCTCCCGGCTGAGCGCACAGGGCTGCCATTCTCATTCATTTTTGGTGGAATGCGTGGGATTCACATAAAAAGTTTGGATTCTTTTTATTTCGCTGGCTCTGGCGAGAAAATGATATACTCTAAAATACCGGGCAAGCGCCCACTCAAAATTTGAAAATAATCACGAAAAAATGGGGACGGGCGCTTTTCCGGTCATCAATTTAAGTATAAATGTACCGTGCATATTTTCTCGGGTCTTACAAATTTGCGAATGGGTGCCTAGAGTCGACTGGGCGAATGCGCGGTATTCTACGGTAGGGTAATTCCTCGGTGGGTAAAAAGCTAGGGAATGAAGTTTTCTTCACTTTTGACCCCAAAGTTTTATTTGGGCGAAAAAGAAGGCGTACCAGATGATGCGTAGCCTCAACGTTGCTCTGCGCCGAAACCGTGCCAAAATGGTGGTGGTTCCCTCTTTCCTCTCTTGCTCCTTCGGTACTCTCCCCCCTTTTCACTTTTCTCCACTCCCCAATGTCTGGCTCTGCGGTGAACGTCCCCAGCCGGTGACCTCCCTCCCTCCCATGCAGCCCCGGTCGGCCTGGTGTCCACCAGCGGGTGGCTGTCGGTGTACTTCCCGCCGGGGCTGGCCTCCTCCGCAGGGCTTCAGCGCCACCTTCCGGCGCCTAGACTGCCCCGGCGCCTCGGACTGCGCGTGTGCGGGTGGCTTCGAGGGCGGCCACTGCCGACGACCCCCGTGTCCCGACGACTGCTCGCCACCCGCGGGAACCTGCGACAAGGTCGGTCGCTTGGGTCGGGGCCGGGAGCGCGGATGTGGCGAGACACTCCGCTCGCGAGCCCGACGGTCGCGGCGGTGGCACGTCCGTCACAGTGCCACTGCATGGACCGCGACGGTCGGGGCGGAAGTGGAGAGGCGCGCGTCAGAGAAAACCGGTCAGACACGCTGCCCGCGTGACGGCGGCTCCTCGTTGCAGGGCTACGGGCTGTGCCGGTGCGAGGACCCCTGGACGGGTGCGAGCTGCGGCCGGCGTCCGTCCCCAGGTCAGCCCCGGTGGGCGCTGCTCTTCGACCTGGAGCGCTCTGCGGGGCTGCCCAGGGTCTGCCCCGGGTGCAGCTGGGGCACTCCCTGCTGGCCCGGGAACCCAGTCAGCTCTGGCTCTTCGGGGGCACGTGGCCGGGCGGCGCTCCCAGCGACGCCCTCCACGTCTACGACCTCGACTTCAACCGCTGGAAGGAGGTGGGTCGAGCTCGTCCGACGAGCCCCTCAACGACCGCCCAAGGGCATCGTTCGTTGCGCTCTGGTGGGCGTCCCACGGGTAGAAGCAGCGCGGTGACCGACATCGGGCATTTTTCTCGTTTAAAAACCGATTCCACCAAACATAGAGACTTTTTATTTATTTTATTTACTCCTAAAGTGCCCTGACGGGCATTACATACGGGGGAAGCAATGATACAAAGTTTGATACAATTAGGTAAAGTGGAAAAATTAAAAACAATTATATAGTTGTCATAAGCAATGTTAAACAAGCGATAAACAAAATAACAAGAACACTGGATGAAAACATAACACAAGCAGCACTATATAAGTTGATGCAAATTACTTAAGAACTAATGAAGATATCAGGTGAAGTGATTAACGCGATTTTTCTGGGCCGGCTGTTCCATTCGGGGATGGCAAGAACCAGAGGGAATTCTTGAACAAGTTGGTGCGGACAAAGATGGGCGATACTTTAAAGTGATGATCTACGCGAGACGAAATGCGATAGTTGGCTGAATGAATGAGGTCCTAAAGGGAGATGGTCCAGGATAGAGCTTGTGGAAAAATGACATGCGAGCAATACATCTTCTGTTATGCAGTTGTGTTAGGTAGAGGTCGCGTCTTATGTTAGACACACTGGAAGTATGGGAGAAGTCGCTGGGTTGTAAATCTTGTAGCTTTATTTTGAAGTTCCTCAATATGGTTAGTTAAGTAAAACTGATGAGAGTGCCATATGAAGGACGCAGTTTCTTTGTTAGCTCGAAATAAAGAGCATTTAAGAAAACCAAGAGTTCTGGATGCTTTGCGGCTTACATGTTCAATGTGAAGATTCCATGAGAAGTTAGCTGTTAGGTGGACGCTGAAGTATTTAATTGACGCAACGTTTTCAATGCGGTCCTCTCCAATCATGTACCCATGATGAGTGATTTGTAATTTCGTCTGTAAAAGTGACAGCTTTACTTTTGTTAGTGTTTATTTGCATTAACCATGTGGTGCCCCATTGCTGGACTATGTCTAGGTCCCGCTGGAGTATGCGAAAATCCAAGGGGTTAGAAGTGACCTGATAAATGACGCAATCATCCGCAAAGAGACATATGTTAAATTGAATGTTAGAGTGAAGGTCATTTATTTATAAAAGAAACAATACCGGACCGAGGGCAGAGCCCTGAGGGACGCCAGACTTCACCGGCATAGGGGAGGAGACACACTTGTTAATTACAACAGATTGAGAGCACTTTGTTAAAAAAGCAGCTATCCCCCGAATAACAGAAGCGTTAATATTCATTGTTTCTAATTTGTATATTAGTCTGTTATGCGGAACCCGATCGAAAGCTTTAGCAAAATCAATAAAAATAGCATCGGTAGGACAAGAGGAGTGAACAGAAGGGTGAAGGTCAGTAGTCAATTCAAATAGTTGTGTTTGCTATGCAGTTTCTCCGATACTTTTGCTACTGCACCGTGCTTGGGCTAAAGCCCAACGGAATTCGTGAAGGTTGTTCTCGAGCTTCCACTCGTCCATTTGGTAGATAATTTTGTGCATTTATAGTTAATTTTAATCTAACGACTGTAATATCCAGAGTCATCCCCTAGTCCCCTTTTTGGGCGAATTTCGATTTCCCAAAAAACACAAAGTGATCGCCCTTCCCTACAAAAGCCCCAACGCGGACTCCGCTATCCGCAAACATTTGTCCTCCCCAAATGACGCGGCCGTTTACCCACGGAGAACGTCCGTGACAAAGTAAAACGAAGGTAGAAAAGACGCTTCGCTTTGTTTACGCGTTTCCTCCCCGATTTTCGAGACCCCGAAGTCGGAGCACATGTGTGCGAAAGGAATACAATGGAGATAAGAGAATAAAACTTTGTTTTGCTTACTAAAAAGTAGTGATGGGCCGAACTTTTGCCGAATCGAAAGTTCGGCGCCGAATCTCGGGATTCGGCAAAGCCGAACTTTTGCCGAATTTTCCTAAAGATTCGGCAAAGATTCGGCAAAAATACATTGTTACCAGACTTAACGTTGAAATTTAGTTTTTTCTGGCGAAAAAGGTTTTCTGTTGTTTTTCTTAACTTAAATGCAAAAAGTAATGCATATTGACACAGTTATATTACTAAGTAAGGTGATATTCTACAAGATAATTGTATCGGTGCGTTTTTGTGTGTTTACTGGCAATTTTAGAGTGACTTCTAGCAGAAGTGGCGTGACAACGAGGTTGGGTAGTAGGCTAGTAGCGGTGGCAGTCACGAATCACGCTACGAGAGTTTCGGTTTTGAGGCATCATCAGCGCAAGCCTGCATGTGTGTGTACAATGTTAAAATGAGGGCAATAACGCTGGGTCCTGACTCACCGTTCTGTGCGCCAAACCCGAATGCAACGGTTGCTGAGCCTTTACCAGAAAAGATAATATTATTATTGTAAATATGCATGTTTCTCGATTTGAGTGACTTGACGTCAGCTTTGCATGAAAGTGTGCGTCCCATATTAGCAACGGTTCGTTTTTAACCTTTAAAATGGCAATTTCTGGTGTTAGGATTCACACGAACGTTTAGGAAGATAGGATGTGCAACGTCGAGCATTATAGTTCCGTGTTTAGTTTTATGCAGATACAGAAAGATCGCGAAATAACGCTAGTTGAAAAAGCAATCTATCATTCAATCAATCTTTATTTGTACAAAATAGTAGAACACGGGAAGCGTGCGCGGCTGGCAGAAAGGTTACAAACCCGTACGCTGAGGCGCCTGCCAGCCAACTTTCCGTGAGTTAATGAATAGACGCAAAACACAACAGTTTGACGTTTTAGACGCGGACGAACAAATAATACAGGAAGGACAAAATATGGCCATTGGACTCGCAAATTAAGGGCGGCTCACACACTCGCGCAGAGTGCGCAGCACAGCGGCACAAACTACTTCTGAGCCGAAAACAGAATTGTTATAATTGCGAGGAGTGCTTTGTCAGCCGTGGCCGGGTGCTGACGTTCCGTTATTTAATAATGCGACGTTGATTTGAGAAAAAAAATGAAATAACGTTTATTATTTCTGTGGTTAACTTCTGATTACATGGTGAGGTCCTTTTGAGTGCCGTTCGTGGCGTGCCTCCGATCGTTCTGTTCGGAGCGGTTTCTTTCCACACACAGACACGAGCGGTTTCTTGTTCCCAGGCAGGCGCTATCGGCAAAGTTCAGTTCTCGCTCTCGCGAAGCGTAAACAAGCTGGGCCCGCAACCCCGTGCCATAGCCCGTGTGCTCGCACCGCGCGCTCGCGAAAAGTCACGCATTGAGGATCCATTACAGATCCCGCCGAGGCAAGACAAACAAGTAGACAAACGAGCTGGGCCAAGCTAACAGCTTTAAAGTAATTGTCGGCCAATGGTTCAACTACCTCGTTGCATCACTGGAAATGTCAAATTAAAATCACGTCATCCAGAATGGACCGCATCATTTGTTATTTGCGCAGTGGACTGCGTAAATTACTGGTCGATTTTCTATCCTTGAGGCACAAAATATTAAAGAGAACCACACTCGCTCACAAACAAAGTTACCGTGTTGCCTACTCACTCCACACCTCGCCGTAACCACTGATTGTACACAACGAGCTTGAGTTGGTTGAATTACGCTGCACCACCGTGCACTGCACGATAGTAACCGCACGACTGCACGGCGTCCATTTGCAATTCACGGCCCCTTTGGTCCCGTCGCGTTCTCGCGCGTGCGCAGACATTTGCCGAATTTTTGCCGAATCTTTGCCGAACTTTTCTTCAAAAGTTCGGCATTTGCCGAACTTTGCCGAATCAGAAGTTCGGCAGATTCGGTCCATCACTACTAAAAAGTTTGTTCGGACAAACAAAAAAAACCTTTAAGTTTTTCCATTCTGGTGAAGAACGAAGACCAACAAAGCTGTACTATGGTGGGACGACCTCAAGGGCAATGTCAAGGACGACTTCTAGGACAACCTCAGGGACAACGTTTAGGATGACTCAAGGGTGACGTCTAGGACGACCAGGGACGACGCCTAGAACGACCTCAAGAACGACGTCTAGGACGACATCAAAGACGGCTTCTAGGATGACCTCTAGGACGACCTCAGGGACGACGTCTAGAACGACCTCAAGGACGATGTTTAGGACGACCTTAAGGACGGCTTCTAGGACGACCTCGAGGACGACCTCAAGGACGACTTCTAGGACGACATGTAGGACAATGCCTAAAGAAATTCAGCCTTTCCACTCTGGTGAAAACCAGAGTGGAAAGGCTGGAAAGGTTGCCACCATTTATGAGCGAGGCTGGTAAACCGGTTGCCTGGTTGCCGCCATCGCTCATAGATGGCGGTAGCTGTCCAGAGTTTTGTGTTGACATTTTTTGCGGGGGACACGATCCTGGGGAACCTAGCCCTTAAGAGCTCCGCTGTAAAATTGGATTGATAACGCAAGCAGTAACCGATTGCGGGACTGCGAGGTCAGCGAACGCCCCGTATCCTGAGAATGTAACCGCGGTGTGTAAGGTCAAAGTCCATCTCTGCCAAAGTAAGGTCACCTCGAATACCCAATCATTCTTCCAAGACGTCGTGACCGTGGTTGGTAAAGTTGTGCAATGTTTGAGACAAAGCCCAACTGAAGGAAAAGAGAGATTTGCTGGAACACCACACATAGACATTTGTAGAGCGTCCCATTTCGAGCTTCGTGTTCGTGGTGCCGTTCACGCCACGGAGCAATGCCGCCTCAATCCACGTTGATCGCATGTTGTGCATGGACACGCGCATGTATGTACCGAGCACACTGATGGAAGTGCCGTGCCATTTGGGCCGAATTGCGCCATGAACGAGAGTCTGCTACATCTTGCACCAAAATGCCATTTTTGCCAAGATTTGCGCCACACCCACGCCGAGGTGGACTTAAGGGATTGTCCGGTCGAAACCGGAAGTACTTAAGTTCTTGCGCTCGTTACGTCGAGGGAGCCTTCATGTAGACAAACGTCATTTTTATTTTGATATATAATCTCCCGTTATTAATTAAACCTTTCATGAGCCTATGTACGAAACTGCACCCCGAATTTCGCCAGTGTCAATGGCTGACATCCGTAGGTGCTGCGTGACGTCACAAAACGCAAAGGTTTCTCGGATGGTCGGGATAAGAAACGTTGGTCAATGGATGTCTTGTACTTTGTTTCGAATTATATAGTCTCCTAGGCTGTACCTACTGAAATACGGTTCTTTTAATGCAGTTCCCAAGCATGTGCAAAACAAGTCACGCCTTTTAGCAGGAAATTACTCGCAGACAGCCATAAGCTTCGAGAAAACGTATGCCGTTTCGCGCAACCACAGCAGCGACGGCCACCGATCGAACTAGGGGCGCTTGCAAAGCAAAGGAGGCAGATTTCGCCTCTGAAGCAACACCTAAGTACATAAAGCAGCATCTGGGTATATATGTCAGCGGATCCACTGGATCGGCGATGAGGCTGCGGGGCGTTCCCCGCGGGTCGAAGGCAACCGGCGAATCGTTCAAATGCATGTCGTCACTTGACTTGGACGAGCTTGGTGAATCGTAGCCACGCTCCATTTTCACACGCGGGTGAAACAGAATCGGGCTGCACGCGTGCTAAATACAACTTCTGGTATTGTTTGCCTAGCTGTTGGTTTCGGTTTCGCTGCATAATCAAATTGATTGATCCGATTTGGGCGAGGAGTGGATGGACGTAGTTTAATATCGTTGGCACAGCATCACACCTCAGCTTACGAGCCTTCTGTCCGCTTAAAGCTCAGCTCGTAGCTCTCTTCTGTGAGATGATTGCTGCATAAGCGGGATCTCGATCTCGACGGGAACCTAGTCCCTACGCACGGCGACGATCCACTTTGCTCGTCACTGCACGTTTCGCGGAAAAGCGTGGAACGTCATGTCTTGGCTCGCATGTTGCTGCCCGGTGGTTGTGGCACCCAACCGCGCAACAAAATCTCACCCAACCACGAAACAAGTCGAGCACAACATCAAAAACGAAGCACGCTGAGGCAGACAGAAATGCTCGCTTTGCGTTTTGTGACGTCAGAGGTTCAATGTTGCCAACGAAAGCAGCGTTTACGCTAGAATACGATTGGAGCAGCATAAATTCAATTACTCATGCAGAGGGGCATATAAAATTCAGATATTGCACGTACGATCCGTCTCGAGGCAATAACAATGATATTCAATTGTTTTCTCGAATACCAAATTTGACCGGACAATCCCTTTAAAGCATAATGCATTATTATTTTATTATTGGTTGGCCTTCATATTTGTAGAAGAAGTTGAAGGAAGGAAAAATTGTACAAATATGTATTTCACGGCGTCTCTACTCACCGTATAGCTTGTTTTGTCTTAGGTGAGAGCAGAGTTGAAGGCTCGGACACATACAATCCGCAAACACGCATACTAAAAGAGGACGTCGCTGGACATTCGCTGCACTTGGTTTAGCCGATGAGGAAATACTCTCAAAGAGATGGCGAATGCCATGATGTTGCGCTTGATGCTGCGAATCAACCAGCAAGGGCAGCTGATGCCGGGCATCAACCGCTCTGGCCGGTGGATGTGCCGGCTGGTCGATCGCCGAGGTCGTCTACATTTCCGGACGATGTCATCGACGCCGGGAACTGAGGGTCCCGAGAAAACCTTGCAAAATAGTAGTATTGCTGATTGCGTCTACCGCGATAAAACAGAGCCACGGTCTTAGTACTTCCGAGTAAGATCACTCGATTATCGTGTCTGCAACGCGTTTTCGTCCGTGGCTGCAGAGTACCGTGGCACTTGCATCACTCGCATCAACCTTCACCGCCTCTCATCAGCCTGCACGTGGTCGAGCTTCACTGTTTTGCACCGGAGGGCTAGGAGCAGCACCCGGGGAAGTGCCTGGCTTTGCATGCTCAGGATTATTACGGGTCAACCTTCTTTTTCTTAATTATTAGTTAAACTCTAATTCAAAAATTGAAAGCCGTTTACAACTCCCTGTAACGCCGAATTAGAGCGCAGCTCTTGAGGAGGAGGGGAAGGCACGGGGGGGGGGGTCACGTGGCCTGGGGTTATGTGACCTCGGGGGGGGGGGGGGGGGGGAGCAAATTTTCTGCTAAATTTAGGGGGAAAATTTTCGCTAGATTTAGCGTGGGAAAATTTTCCGCTAAATTTAGCGGGGAAATTTACCTATCATGCACTGCGCGATTACGCCGACGCCGCTCAGCCGGAAATGGGCGCCTAAGAGCTGCGCTCTAAAAGAAAAGAGCTCAGAGAGAGAGAAGAAAACACCGTTCTATATATATTTGAATAAGCACAGTTATCATGGTAGTTCCCGTGTTGCTGCCAGTCGAAAGGCCAGCAAACTTTGACGTACCTCTGGTTTGTAGGCCGTAAAGAGCAATGTCACCTTTCAAGCGCGAGTGTTGGCTTTTATAATATTTTTGGGTGGCGATTTTTTTCAGTTTACGATATTAGAGTCTCGAGTTTACTAGGTTGATTAAACTTACGAGACGCAATTTTATTGGTAGATGCGTTAGCAGATATGCTGGTTCTTGCTGTCATTTTACGGTAATTATATTTACGGGCTAAACAAACTGCCGAGTGTAAAATGGGGAGGGGAAAGAGGATTTATCCCTCTGAAGCTCACGCAATGATTCCTTTTCAACGATTTGTTAATACCCATTGTAAAGGAAACCTGCTCTGACTAGAGCCTTATTTAAGAAGACTGTGTTCCTTTTATGCCCCATCTATTCTTATCACAAACGATAATAAGTAATATGCCCAACTATCCAAGAGAAACCCTCGATCATTGCCATCAATGAACTCATTCAGATGCAATCACTTTTTTCCTTCTCAAGTGATAGTGCTAACGGATGTTGGCATCTGCTCCAAAAGCGTCAGTGGCTGCCCCAAACCAATACTGTGCCCGCTACAGAACCTGCTACAAAAAAAGGTTAAATTCTGCTTCCATCGCTGCAAACATGAAAGTTGTGCAAGAGCTTGCGATTGACAAGGCGCCCGACTTGGCTTGACGCCAAAGTATTTGCCAACGCGATCGCTGGCTTTCCCGCTTTTCCAGCATCGCTCTTCGTCGCATCCTGTGCCCATTCGCTCGCTCGCTCACTCAATAGTGCCTGCTTGGCTTTTCTAGTTTTTTTTCATTGACAAAAAGAGCATACCGTAGAATACTGTGCATCCGCCCAGTCCACATTAAAAGGGTACTCCGGCGATTTTTTTATGGTCGTTGATTTGCTTCAAAATTGGCTCAACCCACCGATAGACATGGCTCTACGAGTTCCCCAAGCATTGTGTGAAAAGAAAATAATTCGCGAAGTTACTGAATTTTCGAATTTCGTTTTCATCGTGTTTCTCAAACTGGGAGCCCCTACTGGCAACATTGAAGTATGACGACAGTAATGGTACAAAGGGGGCAATAAGCCATGTTCCCAACTGAATACCGTATTTACTCGCACAATGAACGCACTCGCGTAATGAATGCACCCCCAAGTCGGCTCTCAAAATTTATACTTTTTTTTTCACTCGCGTAATAAACGCATTCCCAACTCGGAAGTCAAAATTTTGACCCCTCCCCCACGCGCGCGAAATGAACGCACTTTTTTATCCTGGTGCAGCGAGGTCGCGAATGCATGGGCAGCGTGAGTGAACAAAACGCCTTGTAAAAGGCGTTAAAAATAAAAAAGATCCAACGGAAGCAAAAAAACCATTAAAAAGAGCTTTTTTCTTCTTTATTTTTTGCACAAAGCAGTCTGGTTTTGTGTCGCGCGCCGTGCGCAAAGAGTTGAGAAAGAAGCGGAGAAGCCCTCGCCTAAGCGCGAAACAAAACAACTTGCGAAAGGTAGCAAAAAAAAAAAAAAATCCACGGAACCTAGAGAAAAAAAAAAACGGAACTTTTTTTTTTTTTTTTTGCACAGAGCAGTTTGGTTCTAGGGTCGCGCGTCACGCGCAAGAAGTTAGGAAAGAGAAGCGGTGAAGTCCTCGCCAAAGCAAAGCGAAACAGCTTGCAAAAAACGGTTAACAAAAAAAAAAATCCACGGATTCAAGAGAAAAGAAAACATAAAGAGCTTTTCTTTTCTTTTTTTGCACAACGCAGTTTGGCTTCAAGGTCGCGTGCCGCGCGCAAGGAGATAAGAAAGAAAAGCGGAGAAGCTATCGCCTAAGCAAAGCGCACATAAGGAAGACCCTGCCCTCGCCTCCTCCTCGCACTTTGGAAAGAGAAGCGAGGAGCCCTGGAAATGAACACACTTTTCTGTTTCGGTGCAGCGAGGTCGCGTAATGCATGGGCAGGGTGGGCAAACAAAACAACTTGCGATAAGCGGAAAAAAAAAAAACATTAAGAAAAGCATTTTTTTTTTTTTTTTTTGCGCATTGCAGTTTGGTTTTGGAGTCGCCGCGCTGCGCGCAAAGAGATAAGAAGTTGCGTCGATTTTTTCGGGACAAAAGGTCCGTTCATTGTGCCAGTAAATAAGGACGCGAAATTTTTACCTCGCGTAATAAACGCACCTCCCAACTTTGCCTCGATTTTTCGGGAAAAAAGTGCGTCTATTCTGCGAGTAAATACGGTACAAGATGTTTGATGGTGGGAAAAGAATGTTTGGTAACTGATTCACTGAGAAGCACGCAAAAACACTTGACATACTCTGTTTAAGACTACATGCACGACCTGAAAGTTTTTACCATGTGTGACGCCACACCACTGAAGAGCGCACGAGAATTTGAATGCTGGTTTCGGCATCCACTTCATTTACGGATTTCTCAATTGCTATTTTGAATTTGGAGAAAATAAATAGCATACCGTGATGACTGAAGCCCGGGTAGTCAGAAAATGCAATTTGTTTAGGTAGCTCAAAAATGGCCGGAGCACCCCTTTAAGCGCCCCTTCCCAAATTTGTAAGATCTGAGAAAATATGCGAGGACATTTATACGTAAAATTGATGACCGAACTTCATTCTCTCGCGATTATTTCTACATTTTCAGTGGGCGCTGTCTGCCATTTTACGGTAGCTGTTTTAGAAACATGCTTTCACAAAACAAGCTTTCGCGCTGCATGCAGTTTTCAGTGCGCATATACGAGCAACGGACTTCGTGATAGTAAAACATTCTTTCGTGAGCATTTCTTGTATAAAACAAGAAACTAATTCGAGTTTTGAGTTAAATGTATCTCCTGTGCAGCCCTGCTAAATAATTTTTAAAAATTGGTGTTTTTTTTAAATTTTTTTACGTATTTTGCTTATTCACTGAGACCTGGTCCACCCCGCTCTTTTTATGAATTTGAGGCAGCTGGAAGGTGGACGATGACTCGGGGTATTTCGGTATGCTTATGGACTGTGGCATAAGAAAGTCCAATGCCTATATTCAGACGGCAAGTAAACGACACATTTGACAAAATGAAATCCATAGAAATGGCATTCTATACTTAATTGAGGGGGTTTATAAATCTTGCCAGTGTCCTTTCTTCAATCTCAGATTAATAAAAACAAACAGAAACAGCCACTAATAATGAGATTAGGTTGTCGGGGCACTTCTCCCTAACACAATCGTGCATAAGAGCCGCAGTTTAATTTTGAAACTTTTACCGAAATGTAGATAATAATTAAGGTGTGCATGCGACCTAGTTGGCGCATAGTTCTAAATATGGAACACAAGCACGCAAACGACGAGGAGACAAAGTAATAGAAGGAGACGTCGCTTGTCCCGTGTCCTATTACTTTTTGTCCTCGCTGCTTGTGCACTGTTTTTAATTTTTCTTAGTTATTAACATTCATAAAGTTTCCGTTCGTTTTTTGTGCACACCAAGCGCAGGCAGGCACCATCTCGCTTTGAAAGTGGGCTTTCCTCCTGAGCATTCGACTGCAGTATTTGTACTTTTCCAAGTATTGAGGGTAGCCCCGCTGAGCGCACTTAGCGAGCACCGGTGCTTTGCGAAGAAACAACGCCCGCGCAGTGAGCTCCATGGGTGTTGCTTCTCCGCAGTGCACCGGTGCTCGGTAAGAAGCACGCTCAACGAGTCTAGTCCACCACAATCAATACTTCAAGAAATAGGAATATCCCAGTTCATTTAGAAGTGAATATTGAATAGCGTATTATTCGAAAATTCAAATATTTGCATAATCCTACGTTTTTAACTATTGTCACCAAAACGAGCAAGCATACACAAGACTACTACATTTGACTGCTATAAGAAAACGCCAGGGGTATGCGAATTTCGAGTTTCACATACGAATCGAATACTTTCCTTATTCGAAACCTATTATTTGATTCGAAAATTGCATATTTGAAAAAACTAGGAATATTCGGACGTACTCCGAATATTTTGGTACATAAGGTACATAAATAATCTGTGCGCTCGTGCATGCCCGGAACATTCTGAAATGTCTCGGAATGTTTATTCATCAAATTTTCCGCACGATGCATTTTTTATCTGTTCTGTATCGGCTGGTTCCGTTTGGCATAAAGAGTAGTTTAGTTTTTTGTGTTTTTTTTTTGTCAAGCAAGTTGTGTTTATTTTTTTAGCGATATACATTATGTAGTATTTGCGTAATAAAATTAGGCGAAGCTTATCTCGAGAATGTTTTTTCTCAAAATATTTATAGATCTATAAGAACAGTGCATCGCCATAGAGTACAACAACCCAACTCCCGGACAAGATGGCTGCCACTGCTTTGTGTGCTTTGTTTGGCAATTACAGTCGAACCTCGTTATATCGAACAGTGCGAGAACCGTGAAATAATTCTATATAACCAAAATTCTATATACAAAATCACCCCAAAACGCGTCAAGGTGCAGCGCAATTTAATCACTAAAAAGCTACCGGCAAAAGTGACTTACTCACGTGAAGACTGAAGCAGTTAAAATAAACTATCTATTTCGGCGAAAAAAAAACAACTGCCGCAGCGTAGATTGCTTTTTGGAGTTGACCGCATGCCTTATTATGGCCCACTCCACAGTCTCCATGCAGTCCACCAGCGCCATACCACTACCGCCGATTGCGCTGCAGTAGCGTGCACAAAGCGCCAAAGCAGCCACAGCTTCGCCTCGAAGTCGGCGAAGTTTTGTGCTCTGTGGATGAACGCGAAGTCCTTTGCTTTCTTTGAAGCATCGGCCCCGACACCGAAATGTTCCGAGCCCTTGCGTCCATAAACCACTTGTGAAGTGATCTTTCCACCTTTTCAAGGCCGGTGTTCGAACACGGCGTACGCCGGAGTGCATGCTTCGTTCAGCCTTTGATTTGATGTCACATTTCGTCTTCAGCAACATGCTCAAAGGTCTTCGCAGTATGTTGTACGCTTCGGCAACGCTCGAATTCTTTTCTCTTTCTCAACGCGGCAGATGATTTCAAGCTTCGTTGCAAACGCCAGTGGCGTACGTTTCTTTACGCTTGTTGCCATCAGTACGCCACACGCGGTTGACGCAACGTCGGAGCGGGCTATGACTGAGCCCGTATTGCCCGTGATGCTGCTGGGTCTGGATGGCGGTCCAGGCACCATAGATATAAAGCTTTACGCAGACATGCGCTTGTAAAAGTCGCAAACGCCTGGTGCGCCACCGCTATCCTCCGGTGTGTTGCGGGAAAGCCCGCCGTATTCTCCGATGTGTTGCGGGAAAGCCTGCTGCCTGTTCTCCGGAGCGCACGCTTTCCAGCGCTGCAAAGGTCGATATATTAATTTTTTAACCGACCGAGTTTGCTATAAAAAATTTAAAATGCATGTAATTCTTATGTTAGTTTAACAACGATTCGATATAAGCAATAATTCTTTTCGATATAATGTTCGATATAATGAGGTTTGACTGTAGTATGCAATGAGTATGGCCTCAGCCGCAGTTGATGAGCCATCGAACGAGCAAGGAATGAGAGCTGGAAAAAGTCTTCTCTGGCAGTCGCAGCTTAGTGCAAACCGTGTGAACGTGTTCTTCAAACGTTGACGGGAACAACCACAATGCCTCAAAACCACTTGAAACAACACCCTTTGTTGATGGAAGATATATGAAAGGACGCTGCAATCACGCTGTCGGGGGCGCCAACCTACACTGGATGATATTGCCACGTGCGCAGCTGGCCAAGTATGTAGTGCGCTTGGCTCCCACGCAGATAGCCGGGGTTCGAATCCCGCCCCCGCTTCTCGTTTCTTTTTATGTAAGTCGAAGCTTCTAGAACGTTGGAGAGCCTCGTAGCTTGTTCACGCTCAGAATGTGTAGTTCTAGAACGAACAAGGTAGAACGTTCGAGGCTCCCAAGACTCTGAACCCGCCTCGAGTAACTGGCGGAAGTAGGTTCTTAGATGAAGCTCCCCGCAGGTGAACGTGTCCCGGGAGGCCGACCGGGCTCCGACGCCGCGCTGGTTCCACGGGGCGGCCATGGTGGGCACGGACATGTACGTCTTCGGTGGCCTCAACGCCACCGCGGTGCTCGGCGACTTCTGGAAGTTCACCACGGACGTGTACACCTGGAGCCGACTCACGGTGAGCCCCTGCCCGTTGGGCAGAGGCCCGGGGCACCTGAAACGCCAGCGTGTGTACCGCGTCCTTGAAAGCGGATTTTCGCCCACCACTGTCTCGGTCGTGGCACGAGGGCCGATGCGGCAAATGCCCGTTCTGCTGTGGGTCGCTCTCCAGTTGCACGGTTTCTCTTATTTATTTGTTTATTTAAAGATACTGTCAACCCTCTTGGAGGTCATTACACGAAAAATCAAACATCGGTGTTTCAATTACAAAACAAATCACTCGCGTGGTTACACATTCATTGAAGAAGAGAGCTCTGAAAATCATACAAAATCAATTGTAGCAGTTAATAAACAAACCTGCGCATGTGCAAAATCCCAGCACGCAAGTTTCTGACGAGTGCCATTCGATGGTAGTCTCAAAAATAACTAATGGTTCGAGTGCCCCTGACTGTTCATGATTTCTACGAGGGAAGCCGAATTTACAACGTCCTCTGGAAGAAGGTTCCACTCTTCTGTCGGTTTAGGAAAAAGTCAACAAGGAAATACATTAGTTTTGCTTTGAAATTGTTGCATCATTTTGCCGTGGCTATTTCTTAGTGAACGAGTTAATCGAGGCTTTAAATATTAGGTACGATCAATGTTAAAAAAAAAACCGTGGTATAGCGTGAAAATTTATTTCAATCTAGTACTCTTACGCCAATCAGAAAGCAACGCAAGCCCAAGTTGTTGCAACATAGCACTAACAGAGTCAGTATGTTTATACCTACTCGGTATGTAAGTAGATATAAACGAACTGACTCTGACTCTCTTTGTTGGATATTCCAGGACCGACCGCCAGGATTTGCGACGTAATTTGTTGCCACCACTTTTGATGCCTGGTGTTATCGACGGTAGTTCGGTACTGTCGGTAGGGCTATCGATGATCAACTGTCGTAAAACTATCAATAGTATACAGTGCAATCAACTTATAACGATCAGTTTGTAGAGTCTCTAGACAAGAAATGATCAGTTTCTAGTCCTGATACTACGATAACCGGTTATAACAATTGAAGTTTCGGGTTTTTCACATTATCGCACATCACATGCACTGTACTGTCGATAGTTGACTACTCCTAAGTTATTGATTGTCAAGTATTGTAACATAGTGAACGGAGCTGCGCACAAAAGACAAGGACTGAGAGAGGGAACATGCACAACACGCAAGCGCTGACTCACAACTCAATTTATACACAAAAGAAAGAAGAAGAGGGTGTGCTGAAAGTCACGCAGTGCATGTGATGTGCGACACAACACCATTTAACTACAATGTCTTTGCCCCATAGCCTGATCTGGAAAAAGGTATGAAGCAGTGTCATTGATGGGTGGCTAATGCAGCAGTCCCCCAAGGTTTTAATCAGATGTGCTTCCAAGATTTCAGCAAGTCGTCTTGTGCCGATAATGTCCAATTATTGTTTTGCCTTTAAGGATCGGAGAACACGAGCAGGAATTGCAATGTACGGGAAGATGACTGCCCACCGTAGATTTCAGTGAACGATCATGCACGAAAAGGTATCGTTCAGGCATCGTCTGAGTTTGGCCCACAAAGCTTCTACCACACCTTAGTGGGATTTTGCACACAACGCTAATGGAACACAACGCCTAAGGGTGGCTGGGGCGTTTTTCGCACTTGACTTTTTTAATGTTTTCCGCTATTGAGCAAACCTTGGAACAGAATTGCACCATTTGTTTGGGAGCTGAAAACACCTTCAGGCACATCGTACCTTTCAGCCGCTCTCTTTAACTTGTGCAACGTTTTGTGCGTGTACGGTACAGCTACCTTTCGTTTCTGTCGATCTCTAGGGTTTTTTTTGCTGAATCCCTTTGGCCTTTTGTCATGCAGTGCACGCATTGCATGACTCAGTTGCGTGACTCAGTTGCGAGTCAGCGCTTGTGTGTTGTACATGTTCCTTCTCTCTGTCCTTTTTTCTATGGAGAATAATGTAAACAAAAAAAAACGCAGTGTAAAGTGATACAGTCTAAGCTCGTTATAACAGACCTTGATTTTGATCAAAGTTTCGGTCCGTTGTAAGAGGAGTGTGTTGTAGGCAGATATGCTGTTGAGTCAATGGTATGTAAAGGAAAATCTACGGAACTTCACAAATCGGTGCACGTTATATCCAAATGTCTTTCGTAACCACGTCTGTTGTAATGAGCTTAGACTGTAATCGTGCGAGTTAGCTACCTAAAAGTAACCATTTAACTTTTTAAATGTCTCGGTCCAGCCGGCTCTGGTGTCGGCCATATTGAACTAACAGAAAAAAGAGCAGAGAATGCCGAGCACCCAAGGGGGTGTCTGTGTCTCGGCGATATTCCTAAAACTGGCGTAATTCTCTACGTGTTCTAAAACTCGACTACCAACAAGCTCGAGGAAAACTTGGACAACTATCAGTATAAGAGATGAAACTGGATCATCAGTTGGTTGTGCGTCCAGCAGTTAATAGCGCCTGGTGAAAGCGCTATCCAGCCATGGGCGTCGGCAGGATTTTGTTTTGGGGGTGGTCAAACTGACAGCCCCTTTTGGGCGTGTGCGATCCAAGGGGAAAGGGGGTCCTACAGTAAAAAACGAAAGAGCTAAATACAGCTTGCAAGATACACATATTTTTTATGAAACAATTATTTTAAAAAGTACAATGCATGAGTAATTTCAATGTAAAAAAAAAATCATTTTTATAGATATGTACAGGCACAGTGAAAAAAAAAAGGAATTTAGTCTATGACATGGCAAAACAACAAAACAGTCCACTTAGTTTATCATCTTCTCAGAGACAAAAAGCACAAAGATTTTATAGACAAGTATTGACATCATATATGTACCGTACACAATGAAATAGCAAGACAGTGCACATAAGTCATACGCACACATAATAAATTGTTGCAGCAATGAACAATACCCTTTTATTTCCATATTTAACAATATTTGACATTTATGCAAGTTTTTAAAAGCTACCCTAAGTTGGCTTATGTTCAAATTTATAACTAATTTTCTGCACAAAATTGTCTTCGGTCGTAATATTAATTCGAAGCATTTCCCGGGTTGTGGTCCGTGGAAGACATCTGAAAGCTGTGTTAGCTGTGTTGGAAAGCTAGCACGGCAGGGCTACCGCCGGAGGGTTAGTTGCCACTGTAACTTTCCGTATTTCCTCGATGTGGGTTCCCTTAGCTTGCCACGCTCACTCTGTCTCATTTCAGAACTGGAGTAAAATTTTAGTCCTCTTATCTTTATGTTGGTTGTTATAATATCTGGTCAAGCTCAGCTTTGTTTGAATACTCCCACAGTTAAATACAAGTTTGACACACCTGTGAGAGTCGAGTTGAGGGCAAAGCCAATGTTCAGCTGGCTCTTTAAAGCCGGAGGATGCTCAGGAGTGACAGAGACAGCAGGTACCGTAAAACCTTCATATAATACGAACCCGTCGTATAGTACAAGGCCATGCATTGAGGACTGCAAAAAGAGAAAAAAAAGTTTTATCCGCGTATAATACGAAACAATTTAAAGACCACGCAAAGTTTTCTCCGTAAAATATGACCGAGGAAGTCTTCAGAAGAACGTTTATTGGCATCATAAGTGAACCTTAATCACTGTCATCACTCCCATCAGACTCTTGTCTGACGCTCTCCCCAAAGGCAGTCGTCTTCAGTGCCGTCGAGCGCATTTGAACTCCCGCACTTTTTGAAAGAGCAGCGTCGAGCGTGCGTTGACGCAGTGAAAACCTGGCGCGGCGCATAAAGCTAGCAACCCAATGTCGGCTCGCCAACGTTATCTCTCCTTCTCTTGCAGTAGCTCGATGTTTACGGCAAAGTTGGCGAGGTGCCGTTTCACGCTGCTCTTTCACAAAATCGCTGAGACTTGCCTCGACGCCGACGAACACGCCATTCTTTGGGCCTCTAAAGCTTCTCCTTGTTCCGTTGCACGTGAACAGAGCTTGCTCTTGTCGTCTCCATCCGCGGATGCTGCCTTCATTTACGGTGAATCGTCATCCGGCAGCACTGTTGCCGATGTCTTCCACGACCAAAACGACTTTTCTTTTGAAGGCGGCCGAGTATTGTTTATGCGCCGACGCCATTGCTTAGCCTGACCGTGGACGGATGGTGGCGCCTCGGACATTGTGATTTTAATGATGATGATAGCTGTTTTGAACGCCATATTACTTCAGAAACCGAAACTACGTTGAACTGCGTTAGATCGCGCCTCATAGAAACCGACAATTGTTGGGACACGCGTATAATACGAGCCGGAAATTTTACATGGCAAAATTTGGAAAAAAACCTCGTATTATATGCGGGTTTTTACGGTACATCGACAGATTGCTGGTCATGACACGGCTTTGAGGTCACGTGCTTCTTTGTTGCACAAAATGGATTGTCATTATTACTGTCAGCTTTAAGCTTAAAAAAGCTTCTGATGTCCATTTTCACTCCTGACCCATATCAGCCCACGTTTATATAAAGAAGTGGGATTGGGTGCGGAATGTGGCCCTTTCAAGCAACTGGGCCAGGAAGAGAGAGCCAGCAACAGCAAAGTGTGCCACCCTGTCACACATGTTTGACAGTGTCGCGCATCTGAACACGGTGGATGTCAATGAGGACGGTCCGACACGCTGCTCCCGCGTGAGTTATGACCCAGGGAGTATCGTTGTTGACATGGTGCGAACAGTGTCGCAGAACTGCATTGTCCAAAAGAGGACGCCTGGCCCCGATTTTGACCCCCTCTTCTCCTTTCCCATGACCGCAACATGCTACGGGCAAAGGAGAAGAAAAACTTAAAGGCACATATACAAAACAGAGCACTGGCGTGAGCAGTGACGATAGACAGGGAGGTGGTTTGGGGGTCAAAACCCCCCAAAATGCTTAAGCTACCTTCCCCCCCTTTCCCCCGGGGCCTGCTCGCTCCAGGGCCTTCTCGCTCCACTGCTCACGCAGTCGGTTTTACGGGGTGCACAGAGCGAAGGGGGAGCGCGGACTATCTCCAACTCGTAGCTACGCCGATTTGTTCTGTTGGGCTTTTTGGAAGAATCCCGCTCTGTGTAGAAAACGCTCTGTTTTGGGGGCATTTTGCTGACTTTCATCCGAATGCCTGGGATTCATCACAACACACGACTGCGGTGTTCTCAAAAATAAATGCCCTTCCCTATGTTTTTTTGTTTTTTTTTTTTGCCAGCTGAGGCGCAGTTGATTGCAACTGACCGAGGGGAGACCTTACTCTTTTTTGTGTTTATTGCTGAAGCATCCGGGGAAATAAAAGTGCGTGGATTTTATTTTTAGGATTGCTTTCGGTTTCTCCACTTGCTAGAAAAGCTATGGTGCGACATCATTCGATCCCCCCGTACGCGAGAGAGCTGGGGAAGGGAGGGGGGTAGGCACTCTGGCTTGGGGTGGGCCTTTTGCCCCTTTTACACCCCCTGCCGACGCCCATGTATTTAGCAAAAAGTTACTCGAAGGAAATGAATAATAACGAGCGATGAATTAAGTAAAATGTGATTATAAATTTGTAACGGAAAAATCAAAATGATAGCGAATATAGTTGCAAATCACAAACTCAAATTCAGATCTAAAGGACTTATAAGGCCAAGAACACGGACCAAGAAGAGACACATACAACACGGACTGGCGCTAACTTTCGAGGGGTTGAATCGAGGCAAACCACCCAGCACACGTGCGTGAACACTCTTTCCTGGGTTGCCAACCCCAGGTGATAAAAGCAACCCCTATGGTTTTATCGCATGGGGTTGGCAAGATGGGAAAGAGTGTTCACACACGTGTGCTCAGCGGTTTGCGTCGATTCAATCCCTCGAAAGTTTGCGCCAGTCCGTGTTGTATGTGCCTAGTCTTGGTCCGTGTTTTTTGCACTTTTAAGTCCTCTAGATCACAATGAAGCAACTAGTCCAATCCAAAGTTTGAATTCAAATTGAGACCTGGCCTATTATAGGTAGTCAGATACGTTAAAATCCCGTACAGCAGTTCTTTGTGAATGTGTTTGGACTGGGTAAGCATGGAGGGGGAGCCAGCTAGGGAGTTCTGGCAAGGAGGGGTGCTCAGACAGGAGAGGAGGACAGTTGTTTGCCGAGCGTCTGCTGGGCCTCGACCTGGAGGGTGAAAAGGACACTCAACTTCCAGGGCACCCATGGAAGACATTCGCATTGGAAACCTTTATATGTACTCTCTGTCATTGCTTTCGAGTCTTTCTTTTATTCCTTGCTTTAAAAACGGCCATTTCTTGAACCATCGAGTTAATACCCCCGCCGCCTTTCTTTTTTCTACTTCACTAGTGTACTTGCTGTTACAACATTGTTAGTATTGTTTTGAAGCCAATCATCATGACTTTCTATAAGAGAGAACCTCCCACTCTACCCGTCCGGTCGACCTGTCACTAAGACGCATGAAAGGCTACCGGTTAACCTGAGAGCGAGGAAAGATGGAGGGCAGAGAAGGTCTCCAAGGAGATTGACTATAGCTTTTTGTAGACAACGCTCAATAATCTCCGAAACTACGCAAGTCTAAGCTCATTACAACAGACCAGGTTACAACAGACATTTGAATATATGGGAAGTTCGGTTGGTTTTCCTTTACATACAATTGACTCAACTTCCTATCTGCATACGACATTCTGCTTTTACAACAGACCGAAATCTTGGTCAAAATGAAGGTCTGCTATAACGAGCTTAGACTTAGTACTTTTCTTTAGATGTTGTAGTTGATGCTATCAATAGGCCCATACGTCTTTGTCATGTTTTGCTTTTTTTTTTTTTTAACGCTAGTTTTTGAAAATTTGATTGTCCATTGTTTGTTTGTTTGTTTGTTTGTTTATTTTGAGTGCCCAAAAACAGCCAAAGCCTATACATTGGTGCACTTGTTAGTAACATTTCAGATAGCATATAAACGCTCTAAAGGAAAAACACAGGAATTGAATAGTTGCAAAGCATGAACGTTATTTCAATACATGAAGCAAGCACTTCATAAAATGAGGTTGGTTAGGGTTGAAAATGTCAATGCCATCTGATTCCAGATGATTGAAGTAGTTTTGCAGTCGGCCCGATTGTATCGATAGTCGATGGAGTGGATTGAATGGCCACTGTCAATTGTTGTCTATCGATTTCTATCGGTAGCTGACTACGAAAAGTATCCATAATCATTCTTTGGGTAGTTTTGTGTCGCTAATGAGCGGTATAGGACGCTGGACGCTCTACAACAAGTTCCGGGCAGCGTAGCAGAAGGGTCGAGGGCCACGTCTGGCGGGCATGCCGGGAGACCGGCGGCGCCCCCGTGTCCGGGGGGCGTGGATCGAGCCGCCCGGGATGTGTGCCTGCCGCGCGCGTCGTCCAGGATCGCGGGGTGCGGCGCCGTCCGGGGACAAGAATCGTCCCGCAGCTTTTCCCGTCCTCCGGCTCTGAAGCGGCGGACGCTCGCGGAGGGCGCGTGCATGTCCGACGTCAACAACGGGAAAGACAGTTTCAGATGGCGGGCAAAAACGTTACGTTTGCTGCGCTTTGCTTCGAGCTCGTGCCGGCGCGGTGAGGCGTCGTCTTTGCTGGCGGGGGAGGTCGGGCGGATGAAGGGCTGAACCTTGATTCGGCAGATTGACCCTAACTTGGGACTCGAGTATTCTTTAAACACATAGAACTGCGGAGGTGTCTCGCGTGCGGGCTTCTCCGACCCGTCGTGCGCCTTTGGTACGGCCGGGCTGGTGCAACCGCGGAGACGTCTCTGGAGCACCGGCCGAACCGGCAACTTTGCCCCCGCAGACGACGCCGGACGTGCTGCGCTGGCGGGGCTGACGCTGACCAGTGTGGAACAGCGGCAGCTGGTGCTCATCGGGGCCTCGCCCGAGTACGGCTTCCAGGAGAAGACTCTGGCCTACGGCGTCGACGCCATGGACTGGCGCGTCCTCAACACCCACTGGCACCGTGCTCCGCTGGTGAGCACTGCCCAAGGGGCTGTGGTAGCTTCCCGTAGGCAACCTTCGGATTTTGGAAGGGTGGGGAGAATGGCCGACGGATTTTCCACGGCGACACTTGCGATGGCAGAATTCGAATTCCGCATTTTTCCATTCTCCACAGGGGGTAAAGACGGGAGCAGAACGCGCCACTCCGCAGGCGCTCACATCGAGAGAGAAAGAAGTAAAAGAGCAACAGAAATGCGGAGAAAGAAAGCGGACGATAGGTTGGGCGTGTTTGTTGTGCCGTGAGGAGTTGAAGCTGTTCGGGCGCTCGTCGACTTTATTTACCTTTATACGACGCACGACGGTGGAGTTTTCCTGCAAAGTAAGCTAGAAAAGAGCTAGGGACATACCTCAGAGGTGATGTTTTGCCGCTTCTTCGCTTCCCTATTAAGGCGTCACCAGCGATAGGGGCACGTCGGGACCTTCGGGTCTATGCCCTGCCGTTGCGAAGCAGCCGGAATGTGCGAGACCTTTTTTCTCTATATTTTCGTATTATCCACCCCCCCAAGAAGGGAAGCACGAATTGAAAGAATCGACCGAACTAGAAAAATCAGCAGAACCCATCCTTTGGGAATGATTATCTACGTTAATGCGAATAGCATCAAACGGTGCGGAGTTATGCGCGTTCGTCAGGTGGCCGGCACACTCTAGATACGCCAGCCCACTCTTGAGGCGATTCTAAATTTGTTGACACTTTCACAGCCCTGCGCACGATCTCCGCAGCCCAGCACGTGCGTTTGTGTCACTTAGGAAGGCGAGCAAAGCACGCGCCATACGCACAAACACTCAAAATGGTACCGACCAGACTTTCTGGCGTCTCAGCTAGTCTCAACCAACGGTATTTAAACGGTTGTTTATATCTTTACCATAGACGCGTTTACAGCGCTGTCACAGCTAGCCGGTGCGCGCGCGTCCCATGCACGAGGGCTCATTCCGCTCTCGTGAGGCTGAGCACGGCCGCTACATCACCCTCTCCCGAGCGCGGGAGAGGGTGAGCTAGCGGCCGTGCTCAGCCTCACGAGAGCGGAATGAGCCCTCGTGCATGGAACGCGCGCGCACCGGTAGCTGTGACAGCGCTGTAAAGCGCGTCCTATGGTAAAGATATAAACAACCGTTTAGAGTGCGTTGAATGACTGCCTTCATAGCTCTGTGGTTAGCGCGTCTGCCTGCTGATCAAAGGGTCAACGGTTCGAATCCCAGCCGGCGCCGGTCTTTTTTATTTATTTATCGACCCGCGGCGTAAGAGGTTAGATAGCCAGATAGATAGATACATAGATAGACGAAAAGTGCGTGAAGTATCCAAAGAATGCTATTCGCATTAAAACTCTAACCTTTCCGCTCCTTCGTACGCTTCTCTCTGTCCCGTTCTACCACAACATGGTCGAGGTCACGCGTGCAACACGTTGACGCCGACCTTGTCTCGTGGGGAAACGACTATGTTTTATTCTTCGCCGACCTTGCTGTATATGATCGGGATAAGAAAGGTCTAAATAAAGCATTTATTCCTCGGTTCATTCGGTGCCCGAGGCGTAGTAACATACAAATTGCGCCATAAAATGAGCACTGTGCAGGGGCCCGCAAGCAAACTCCGGTAGCCGCGGGGAACGTGGCTCACCAATCGTAGCGTGCACGCAAAGGGGAACATAGAGCGGCCGAGGGAGTCCTCCAGGCTGTCCAAGCGCATGAGCGTCTGCTAACTTTGCTGCGCTACGGAAGACTTAAAAGGCACTGCGAACACAAATTTCTTTAAATAAGTTTTCCACAAAAAAATGTAGTTTTGCGCAATATTTATGTTATTAGACGCAATCTAGGTGCAGAAGGTGGAGGTCTCAGCCCGCTAGGCCCCACCCCGTGCTTGCGAGGTGCTTACATTTCTACTGGCTGGAGAGATGATTGATGCATGAAAAGTTGGTTCTATATTTGTATCTCTGTGCTGTAATAGTATTTTAATCGACTATCTTTTGTATGTTTGAGAAGCAGATAATCGAGACAGAGTCACTATTGTTTCCAAATGTATTGTGAGATTGCTTCTCCCGCTTTTAGTCTGAAACATGAAGAAACATGGCATGCCGGCATCTGGGGAGTGCTGACCGAGGTGGCTTTGAGTTCACGGAGGTCTTTAGAGGAAGATCTCCTCACCCGACGTATTGTATGCGCCTTCGGGAAGCGCTGTGTGGATGCTTGTTCTCGTGGCGGAACTGGCCTAGGCATATCGTCTAACTTGACCTGTGTTGGTTGATCGGCTCGACTTATTCCTTCGCTGCGAAGTTGAGGCTGAATAAACATGTTATTTCCCGCGGCCCCGCTGCTCTGTGAATTGTGCAGTTGTCCTGATTAGCGACCATGCTTTCAATACCGAAAAGATACCAACACAGGTAAGAATATCCGAGCCACTTTGTCGAAGTGTACTGGGCGTTAGGCTCGCATCAAGTTTGTCTGGGTACGCTCCCGCTCATTGCGCTTCGAAAGGCAAGCTTTTAGCCAGTGGGCACCTGGCCTACCAAAGCGAATATTTCTACGTCGCGTCTGTGCGTCACGACGCTCCCCCACCTTGCTTGCAGGTGCAACGGGAAAAAAAAATAACGAGAACAGTAAAGCTAGAAAGACTGCATATTTATTGGGTTGATTTTTTTACTTCTCTCAATCGCTTATTACGCACATCGACAGACGCTGTATTGGACCGTGGATCGTGCACGATGATACACTAGAACGCTCGCTGTTGTCGTACCTTCCGAGCGTTGCGGAAGTTTTTAGACGGCGGATGAACCCCAGACAGACGGAGGTGAAAATGGACGCCGACGTGCATCTTTCTTGTCCACGTCTCGCGGCATTGCAGACGGTGATAGACGGCAGTAAAATAGCAGACGATGCCAGAGGCTGCGGCTCGCCTGCTGAAACGACTAGCAGACAGTGTTAACTTCCAGACTAGACGCACTGGACGATTCGAGACGCCATGCTTTTTAGCCTGTTTGGTCGAGCAGCCACACCAGTCCAATAGTAATGGGCGGGGCCATTGATCTGTGGGCGAGGTTTAGAGCTGTTTAGTTGCGTCAATGTAAATATTGAGCAAAATATTTTGTTGTGGAAAAAATTATTTAACATATATTTGTCTCATCTATGCCCTTTAAAAATATTTTTTTCCTCGGAGTGTTTTTTAACTCTTTATGCCTTGGACGAGCTGAGCTCTTCGGCCGCTTTTTGGCTAAAGATGCCATGAAACAAACTTTAGCTCGTCCAGTGGTTTTTTCGGTAGCCCTCAGTTCCACGGACGAGCGTAGGCTCGTCCAGTAGTTTGCGGCGCTCGATCATAGATGGCAACATTCGCTTTAGTTGGCGCATTTTTTTTCACCGCCGCTGACTTTTGCGTAATAAACTTTTCAACTTTTTATCTGTATTACTAGAGGAATGAAACTTCTAAATAAAAAAAATATGGCACTTTTAGGTTACTTTTTGAGAGAAAAGAAAAAGGGGCGCTTAAAGGGTTAAAGCTGGAGCATTTGAAAGTTTGGGAGTGCCGCTGAAAAGAGCCTTGCATCGAGGGCACCCGTGCTGAACCTGCTGCCTCTGCAGGCATCTACGACACACGAGCGCGACTACCACGGGCCAACGCAGAGCATCTACGTCTTCGGGGCGTGGTGTACTCGGTGGACCACACGCTGGTGTCGGACACGCTGCACGTGCTGCACATGCCCAGCCGGCGCTTGGTCGCGCTTGCCCCCGACGAGCGCGCCAACCCTGCCTACACCCGGGTGGGTGGCTGCCCCGCCCACGTGGCCTCGCGAGTCGCACCGGACTCCGCCTAGTGGCGCACGCGACGGACCTTGTAGCTCGACCGAACGCGTCGCCCGAACTGCGAAGAGGGAAATCCGGCGGAGGGGTGGTTAAAAAAATCCCAGCGAGCATTCGCGGGATGGAGTCGCTGTCGGCGGAATTCTTCTTTTGCGAATGCATTTGTTGCTTTCACACGCCGTCGCGAACGAAAGGAAGGAAAGAAGGAAATGTTGCGAACTCACCGCATGAAAGTATGCCGCGATCGACAGCGGCAGCCTTTGCGTCGTTGGAAGATGTTCTCGGATTTGCTTTGCGCCGAGGACGTGGGGGTCTCGTCCGGCACCTTGCGCGCTGCCTCTCGCAGCGCAACAGTTAGGGTCCCGCGCCTTTACCATTCTCTCTGCTGGTTTGACCCTCCGGCTCTCTCGGCCCAATGCGCTTTTCATTCCTGCTCCTGGGACGGAGTCTGGCAATCTAACCTGGTCTGCCCATATCTGGAGGAGGAGAAAGGACTGTGCGAGCGCTGCCTGGAGAGTGCACCCTCTTTTGTAGATGTGCAGGGAAAACCTTCAAGAGCCCCCAAGGGGTGGTGGCGGCCGCTTGTGGAGCTGCATCGACGGGGGGGAGGGAAGGGAAGGGAAGGGAGGAAGGAAGGGAAGGGAAGGGAAGGGAAGGGGAGGGAGGGGAGGGAAGGGAAGGAAGGGAAGGGAAGGAAGGGGAGGGAGGGGAGGGAGGGGGGAGGGAGGGAGGGAGGGAGGGGGAGAGAGAGAGAGAAAGGAGTGACGGCGTGTCTTGCCATCAGGGTGCGCACAGGTCCTTGAAGACCCTTGAAGACCCTTGAATTTAGAAATTGGGTTTTCACAGCATGAAAATCCTGGATTTTTTGCTAGACCTTGAAAACCCTTGAATTTGAAAATTTGGCTTGCAGGGCCCTTGAAAGCCCTGGATATTCTGGCTAGACCTTGGAAATTCGTGAATGGCTATTTATAATAGCAAATGCGGGTATGTATTGCACATTTTAATGCGAATAGCATTCTTTGGATACTTCACGCACTTTTCGTCTATGTATCTATATCTATCTATCCATCTATCTATCTGGCTATCTAACCTCTTACGCCGCGGGTCGATAAATAAATAAAAAAGACCGGCGCCGGCGGGATTCGAACCGTTGACCCTTTGATCAGCAGGCAGACGCGCTAACCACAGAGCTATGAAGGCAGTCATTCAAAGCACTCAAAAACTTGTTTATATCTTTACCATCGCGCGCGTTCCATGCACGAGGGCTCATTCCGCTCTTGTGAGGGCTTAGCACGAGAGCGGAATGAGCCCTCGTGCATGGAACGCGCGCGCGACCGGTAGCTGTGACAGCGCTGTAAAGCGCGTCTTATGGTAAAGATATAAACAACTCGTTTAGAGTACCGTTGGTTGAGACTAGCTGAGACGCCAGAAAGTCTGGCCGGTACCATTTTGAGTGTTTGTGCGTATGGCGCGTGCTTTGCTCGCCTTCCTAAGTGACACAAACGCACGTGCTGGGCTGCGGAGATCGTGCGCAGGGCTGTGAAAGTGTCAACAAATTTAGAATCGCCTCAAGAGTGGGCTGGCGTATCTAGAGTGTGCCGGCCACCTGACGAATGCGCATAACTCCGCACCGCTTCTGATGCTATTCGCATTAACGTAGATAATCATTCCCAAAGGGATGGGTTCTGCTGATTTTTTGTGATGCTTATTGGTTTTGGTCTAAGTTATCTCAATTTGTTTAGATTTAGCCGATATTCATTGGATGGTTGGCCACATTGGAGCAGACCCGAATCCAATCTCATCCGGGCACTGTTTACGCCATTAGCCTCGTGTTTTGTCGTCGGTCGTAGGAAAATGCCCGGCAAAAGCAAGTTTCAAGGTGCGTGGCTCTGCAGTGATGAATATAAGGACTGGGTGGCGCCAGATACGACAAATCAGCATCGTGCAAGATGCAAGCCGTGCGGAAAAACTTTCGATGTCGCCGCCATGGGCGAATCGGCATTGAAGAGCCATATGAAGAGCGCGAAACATGCCGGCATCATGAAGATCGCAGCCAACAGCTCGGTGCAAAATTACCTGGCTCCGGGCACGAGTGAACAATCCACTGTCCCGCCTCCACCGCAGTTGCCAAACCTAAACGCTGCTTGCAAGACGCACGAGTTGGTGACAAACGCCGAAGTGTTGTGGACTCTGAAGGTCGTCACATCCCACTGTTCCTACCGGTCATCGTCACAATCGGGCAAGTTGTTCCAACACATGTTCCCAGACAGTGAGGTGGCAAAAGCGTTTTCTTGCGGAGAAAAGAAATGCGCCTATGTGACGTGCCATGGACTGAGACCTTTCTTTCTAACGGCCTTGCAGCGGGAAATCGACCAGTGTGAGCACTACGTGGTGCTTTTTGACGAGTCTTCGAACGACTATTTGCATCGCAAACAAATGGATGTGCACGTAAGGTGTTGGGACTCGTCTCACAAGGTGACAACAAGGTACTACAACTCGGTGTTTATGGGGCACTCCACGGCCGAGGACATACAAGGAAAGCTGTTGAGCGCACTCGAACCTTTGCCTCTTGAGAAGATCCTTCAGATATCGATGGATGGTCCCAATGTCAACTTGAAGTTCTTTAAGAACTTCCAAGTGCACCTGCAAGAAACGTACCAAGTTCTGTGTGTGGACATTGGCACCTGTGGCCTCCACACAATGCACAACGCCTACAGGGCAGGCGTTGCAGCAAGTAGGTGGGGACTAGATTGCTTACTGTCTAGTCTGAGCGCACTGTTTGAGAGCTCTCCAGCAAGGAGGGAAGACTTTACAACAGTCACTGGGCAGGAAACATCTCCCCTAAAGTTTGTTCCTCACCGCTGGGTAGAGAACGTCACCGTAATTGAGAGAGCCTTGTTGTTGTGGTGCGACATCAAAAAGTTCGTTGAGGCTGCAAGAAGCAAAGAAGTAAACCTGCCAAAATGTGGATCTTTTCAGAACTTGGTTGAGTTCTGCAGCGACTCTTTGGTGCCGGCAAAGCTTAACTTTGCACTGGGTGTTGCCATGGCACTCAAGCCATTCCTAACGGAGTATCAAACAGATAGACCGATGGTCTTCTTCCTTGCAAGAGATTTGGAAACTGTTGTCCGGAAACTGCTAACAAGGTTTCTGAAGTGCTCAGTCTTGTCTGCGTCAAAAGGACTCACCGGCCTCCTGAGGGTGGACATTGAGAACCCAGACAATCATACTCCAATTGAAAAGGTGGATATAGGCCATACAGCTGAGCAGATCGTCAAGAAAGCCAAAGCCAGTTTGAAGGACGTGTTTCAGTTCCGGATGGAATGTAAACAGTTCCTGATCGCCGTGACAAAGAAAGTCCTAGAGAGAAGCCCCCTGAAATTCCCAGTGGTTAGGGGCCTCTCCTCATTGGACCCACGACAGATGTGTTCAAGGCCAGATGAGTGCCTTCCTAATTTTAGAAAAGTGTTGGACGTCCTCATCACCGCAGGGAGAATGACCGATCACCAACGAGACACGGTACTGGCACAGTACACCGAGTTCTTGCAGGAACAGAAACATCACCTGCGACTCTTTGAAAAGAGCATGAACAGGATAGATGAGTATTTCTCTGAGCTCATGAAGTTTAATCCATCGTATACAGAGCTGTGGAAAGTAGTTAAACTCTTGCTTGTCCTAAGCCATGGACAGGCAACTGTGGAGCGAGGGTTTAGTGTAAACCGCCAGGTTTCGGTAGAGAATCTGAAGGACCTTTCCTACGTCTCTCAACGGATTGTGTGCGATGCAGTGGAAAAGGCAGGTGGTGTCCTCAACATCCCACTTACGAAAGAACTGAGGACTGCTGTGTCAGCTGCGAGACAGCAGTACAGTGCATATTTGGAAGCAGAAAAAAGAAGCAGCGTGAAGATGTGAAGCAGGCAAAAAAGCGCTGCATTGATGAAGAGATTGACACCATGAAAACAAAAAAGAGGAAACTTGAAGCGACTATAGCTGATCTTGACAGCCTCAGCAGATGCCTATGCAGAAAAAGCAGAAAAGCAAATGATCTCACATACATTGTAAAATCAAATAGTCTTAGGAAAACTGCAAAAAGCAAGGCCGAGGAGCTGCTTAGCATCAGCCAACAAATACAGGAAAAGCTGCAGGAGCTCTCCTGAAGTTACCACAAGTGGTTTTGGACACAATTTTTTTTTTTGGCTTAGTGCAATGCAAACAAGTTTGCAAGAAAGATTTTTTTTTTTTTTTGTAGTGCAATAAAAATGATACTTATAATCTTTTGACATCAGTGTTTTATTGAAATCTGCCATGTGTGGCACCGAGTTAGGTCCTTGAAAATACTCCCACAGGGCCTTGAAATTCCTTGAATATCCTTGAATATCTTTCTTTGAATCCTGTACGAACCCTGCTTGCCATAGATGACGTGGTTGTGTGAGGAAAGATGTTGATGGGAAGAGAGCGATAACACGGGGTCAATGGGGCGGGGGTGCTTCCGGATTTTGCAAGTTTTCAGAAACAAACACTGCCAAATTTTGCAAGAATGAATGATGTTGTTTGTGATTACAGATTAAATGAATTGCACGAGACTCCTGGATACGTTAGAAAAGCATTCGCTAGGCAACAAAAAGAGAAGAAAAGGGAAGGATATATATATATACATAGTGCTGCATGTAAATATTGGTCGACAAAAGAAAGAGCTTTTGATTGTTGTCAAACTTTTGAGCACGCTGAAGATTGTTGGGTCTTTTTTCGTCTTTTTAACGAGTGTTTGTCGTGGCTTCTTGAGAGAATGGCGTGCGGCGAGAGACGGCGATGTAGCGCCATTAGTGCCGTAGATCCATTGGTTGCTCGGTGGATGAGCCGGTTGGTGTCCGGGCGGCTGGACTGCGGCGTCTACGGTTCTGCCTGCTGGTTGCCTCCCTCGCGATGGAGTCGGCCTCGGAGGGGTCGACGCCTTGATCGCTCGGGAAACGGCTCAACCTCTCGGGGCCCGGGCACTCCGACGGAGGTCGTTCTTGCGGCTTTGTCTTCCTCTTTTTCTTAGGGGAGGGATTGTCATAAGGAAGTTCTAACAGCTGCTACTGTAAGAGATAAGAGACTCGACACTGCTGACCCTAATTCTTTCCAAAAAGGTGGGGCACTGGTCGCCTCCTCGGGACGACGAACATTCTGCGAGCCGGTCACAGATTCGCCTCGGCCCCTGGCTGGCTCGTGAGATCGGTGAACGTCCGTGACGGAGGTGCACTTGACCTCGAGACTTCACGACATTAATGCCCTCCTCGGGCAAATCTTTGTCGTGCAAATACGCTCGAGTTTATCGATCCGCGGACGAGGTGCGGGTCGCAGGAATCGGCAACGTAACGGTCACGTGGTACGCGGATGAAATTGCGATTGGGTCCGCCGTGTTCATCGGCCCTAAGAAGCGCCCAGCTCGCTCGCATTGGAACATCGTCCTTGGCCTCCGGCAGGAGTCGAGCGAGGCAGGCATTGGGAACGTCTTTCTGGGAGAGAGAAACTAGGGTAAAAAAGGATATAGCTATTTACTCCCGGCGATCTCACTCAGGGGAACCAGCAAATCCCACGAAACGTTTCGCGTTTCGTGGGATTTGCGGGTGGCAGCGGACAACGGGCGTGGGACCTCTACATCAGAGCTGTTGTTGACGGTACAGGCAAATTCTGTCTCCCTTCGAAAGAGAAATTTTGGACGGATCAAAAGAATTGATATTTATCCCGTACGACACGCCCGACCAGCAAGCCGATTGCACGAAGAGGTTGCCGAGCCGTCGTCCCTTCTCGTGGCTGAAGACATCGCTCGCTCAAACGTCAAGCACGAAGTGCGTACATTGAGTTGAATACGCACGAGTACGGTTTCTTTACTTGGCGCGAATGTGGCCAATGCGTGGTGCTGCCCGACTTCAAGCCGGGAGTGCACGTACCGGAGGGAAATCGGCAGCAAACTTTCCGACATACAGCAGGGGTGGAACGGCTGCGCCATTTGCGCCATTTTGCGCCAGAGGCATTTGTCAGCACCATCCTGCGCCATTTTGCGGAAACTGCGCCACAGCCAATACCTCGCACTATTGTGCTACAAATCGCACGCGCGCCAAGAAAATTATATTTTGTTTTGGTTTCGGTTTTTATCGACTCGATTGACAAACAATGAGCACGTTCAGTTTGGTCGGCCTTGCAATTTTTTGTTCTCGTTTATTTTCCCTGTGTATGCCGAGTCGGAAGCGCGCGAAAAAACTCGGGGGTCGGATTCTAAGCGCTACATCACCTCCGACTGGATTCTTATTCTTCAGCCATAAGCGGAATGAAGCAAGTCGGCCGCGGTGAGGTCGAGTCGTTAAGCGTCAGATTGCCTGAGGCTCTGCGGCCGCGGGTTCCGGACGTCAGCCAGTTGAAAGCAAATAAGTCAAAGTATTCCTTTTAGTGCTTCATCGTTAGAAGTTGGAACCGCATTCCTGCAAGATAAATCGTGATTTGATTGAACTGAAGAATAAAAGTTTGTGAGAGCATTCTTTATGAGTTGTAGATGATGATAAAACTAATTTTCAAAAACGCGTTTTTTTTTTCGAAAATTTGCGATTTCTAGGTTGTGTTTTTCTTTTTAACGCGTCCACGTAATGCTTTTTCATGACGTGTCGCCGAGTCGGCGTAACCGTAACGCGTCGGCATAATGCTTTTTCATGACGCATTGGCATCGCCATTGCCGTGGCGAGTCGAATGCGCCGCATAATGCTTTCATGGCGCTGGCAGCGTACCGTGGCGCACGTCGGGCATAATGCTTTTTCATGACGCATTGGCATCGCCGTTGCCGTCGGCGTAGTCCGTAACGTGTCGGCATAATGCTTTTTCATGACGCATTGGCATCGCCGTTGCCGCCGGCGTAACCGTAACGCGTCGGCATAATGCTTTTTCATGACGCATTGGCATCGCCGTTGCCGCCGGGCGTAACCGTAACGCGTCCGGCATAATGCTTTTTCATGACGCATTGGCATCGCCGCTGCGTGCTGCTAACGCTCATGCGCGTGCATAGCCGTGCGTAACGAACGCGTCGGCATAATGCTTTTTCATGACGCATTGGCATCGCCGTTGCCGTCGGCGTAACCGCAACGCTGTCGGCATAATGCTTTTTCATGACGCATTGGCATCGCCGTTGCCGCCGAGCGTAACCGTAACGCTGTCGGCATAATGCTTTTTCATGACGCATTGGCATCGCCGTTGCCGCCGGCGTAACTGTAACGTCGTCGGCATAATGCTTTTTCATGACGCATTGGCATCGCCGTTGCCGTTGGCGTAGCCGTAACGTGTCGGCATAATGCTTTTTCATGACGCATTGGCATCGCCGTTGCCTCGGCGTAACGTAGCGCGCCGGCAAAATGCTTTTTCATGACGCATTGGCATCGCCGTTGCCGCCGGCGTAACTGTAACGTGCCGGCATAATGCTTTTTCATGACGCATTGGCATCGCCGCTGTTCGCCGCTCAGGTCGGATAATGCTTTTCGTGACGATATCGCCGCTGCTGGCGAATGCGATATGCTTTTTCGCGACGCATTGGCATCGCTAGCTGCGCCGGGCGTAACATGCACGTAACGCGTCGGCATAATGCTTTTTCGCGACGCATTGGTATCGCCTGCGTTCGCCGGCGCAACTGTAACGTGTCGGTATAATGCTTTTTCATGACGCATTGGCATCGCCGTTGCCGTCGGCGTAGCCGTAACGTGTCGGCATAATGCTTTTTCATGACGCATTGGCATCGCCGTTGCCGTCGGCGTAACCGTAACGCGTCGGCATAATGCTTTTTCATGACGCATTGGCATCGCCGTTGCCGTCGGCGTAACTGTAACGTGTCGGCATAATGCTTTTTCATGACGCATTGACATCGCCGTTGCCGTCGGCGTAGCCGTAACGTGTCGGCATAATGCTTTTTCATGACGCATTGGCATCGCCGTTGCCGTCGGCGTAACCGTAACGCGTCGGCATAATGCTTTTTCATGACGCATTGGCATCGCCGTTGCCGTCGGCGTAACCGTAACGCGTCGGCATAATGCTTTTTCATGACGCATTGGCATCGCCGTTGCCGTCGGCGTAGCCGTAACGTGTCGGCGTAACGGGTCGGCGTGACGCATCGCAGTGGGCGTAATTGCGCGGTGCATTATGGGGAACGTCCCATAATGTACCGCGGTGACGCGCGCATTGCATTATCGAACGTTTCCCATAATGCACTGCACAAGAGGGAGGAGGGAGGACGGGAGGGGGAGGAAGAGGAGGGGAGGAGGGTGGAGGAAGAGAAGAGGGGAGGAGGCAAGGAGCAGGGGAGGAGTAGATGAGGGTGGATGAGGGCATACTGTCGCCTCCGTACCCTTCTCTCCTCCTCCTCAAGAGCTGCGCTCTAATTGGGCATTACAGGGAGTTGTAAACATCTTTCATTTTTCTTGTTTTGCTTCTTGCCTGATCTAAAAGTGGACAATTGTGGTGTGCATCTGTCTCTTATCTCGGATTTTAGTATGTGCGACACCAACCAGCTCGACTTTGTTTTAGCTCCGCGACAATATTTCACCTCATTACCCGAATAGTCTCGCCCATGTTGAGGCAAACCACGGCCCGTTGTACGGTGGCCTTTAGAATTGGTGCTTTGTTTCGTCTCAGGTGTCATCTCGTTACCTTCACGCGTCGGCCATGACGGACGACTTCCTGCTCGTCCTGGGAGGGCGCAATCGTTCCGGAGAAGCCATCCTGGAGTCATTTAACTTACGACCTGAGCTGCAATCACTGGATTCCACTGGAGGACTCCTGTGAGTTCTACTTGCAGTGGGTCAAAAGGGCACCAAACTCCCAAAAATGCTCTTTCGGTAACTACCTGGATGAAATATCTGTGTCACTCGACGAAAAAAACATTTTATCGCAGTACGTATTTGTGTTGCGCAGCTCACCTAGGAATGATTCCAAAACATGCTCCTATTTCAGGGTCGACGTCTCGAAATAGAAGTATCTTTCAAAATTGCTAAAAAAACTCGTAAGAATTTTTTTTTTTTTTTTTTTGCCTGGCACGAGAGTGCGCGCTTGTTCTTTGCTTTTGTGTCAGGTGTTGCTCTTGTGTCAGGTGTTGCTAAAAAAGGAAAAATATATATGCCTATAAAGAATTCCGAGCACGCCTAAGCACTTATGTGTTGTGAATGCGAAAGCATGAATGTCGTTCTTCTGCTCCCTTTGTTTGTCTGTAATGTACTGGCATGGACGGCCACTGTTTTTTACTGCCGAGGTTGAGGCTGCCGACGATGTACGTGCCTCAGGCGGCGCCATGTTCCTCGGCGTCGAGGGAGCAGCGCCGACTTGCTAGAAACAGTGTCTCAGCTGACACTGGATGAAAGAAAGCACTGCCAAAGTCATCGCACGAGCTGAGCGGGACCCAAACCGCGTATCAAGATGCTCGCGTGCCCCAGCCTTTGCAGTGCTTTCTTTCACCGAATCTCAGCTGAGACGCTGTTCCAGCAAGCCAACTCGGAAGCACCAAAGCCCCCCGCTCCGGCAACGCCTGAAACAAGAGCAACAGAAGAGCGCGCGCTCCGTGAAGCGGCTGCCAATGGCTATCTAGGAGCCGCTCTCACTCAGCCAATGAGAGAATGGGCATTTCTTCCGCGTTTTTTGGCTGTTACAGATGCCGCCAGCTCCGCTCCGTGGGATAGTTAATTAATGCTTTCGCGTTAAAAAAATGTATTTTGGCCGTCGCTCGAGCGCACTCCTGGAAGGGTCGTGCGGCAGTGCTTTGGAACCCATCGTATCGAGCGGGGCCGCGAGCGAACGACGGCCACCGTTTTTTACTGCCGAGGTTGAGGCTGCCGACGATGTACATGCCTCAGGCGGCGCCATGTTCCTCGGCGTCGAGGGGAGCAGCGCCGACTTCGCTAGAAACAGTGTCTCAGCTGACACTGGATGAAAGAAAGCACTGCCAAAGTCATCGCACGAGCTGAGCGGGACCCAAACCACGTATCAAGATGCTCGCGTGCCCCAGCCTTTGCAGTGCTTTCTTTCACCGAATCTCAGCTGAGACGCTGTTCCAGCAAGCCAACTCGGAAGCACCCAAAGCCCCCCCGCTCCGGCAACGCCTGAAACAAGAGCAACAGAAGAGCGCGCGCTCTCGTGAAGCGGCTGCCAATGGCTATCTAGGAGCCGTCTCACTCAGCCAATGAGAGAATGGGCATTTCTTCAGCGTTTTTTGGCTGTTACAGATGCCGCCAGCTCCGCTCCGTGGGATAGTTAATTAATGCTTTCGCGTTAAAAAAATGTATTTTGGGCGTCACTCGAGCGCCTTCCTGGAAGGGTCGCGCGGCAGTGCTTTGGAACCCATCGTATCGAGTGGAGGCCGCGAGCGAACGGCGATATTTTACGGAATTTTCTCGGGAGTTTATTGCATTGCGAGATTAATGAGCCAGACGAACCTCGCGCCGTGTATCCGTAGCGTCCCATTTGTTCGCTTGGCTCTCGGCCTCGTGCGCAGCTTCTAGGCTGGCCGTCGAAGAATCGCAAGTTCCTCCGTCTTCGTCCAAAACACGTCCGGAGGCTGGGCCTCGGGGTCGCTTAAAGGGCAGGCGGTCCCTTTTAGCCCGGAGAGGGCCCTGAGCGGCACGGGGGGCATTGCAGACGTGCGGCCGGCCGGGAGCCGCCCCTCCCGTGGCGGGGGCGTCAGGCGCATGGCTGCGGGGCCGGGCCTACCTGGCCGGGGGCGGGCGGCTGCATCGCCTGGGACTGCCCCGGGACCTGTGTGGCCTGTTCTCGCACTCCCGGCTGGGCTGCCTGCGCAGCGTGGGCTGCTCCTTCTGCTCGGCCCAGGACGGGGCCAACGTGAGCCACTGCTACTCCAGCGCCCGGCCCACGCCCCCCAGGTGACCTAGGGTGCCCCCTCCTCTCTTGGGGGTGCTGAGTGCCTCTTTTGCAGCTGCCTGCGGCACCGGGGCACCCTGGAGGTGGCGCCGGGCAGGCTGTGCGGGGCCGCCTGGCTGGCGAACCGCACCTGCGCCCAGTTCTCCTCCTGCGAGGACTGCCTCGCCTCCTGGCCTGGCCACGGGGTGAGCGGCTCCAGGGCCCCTTTCGATTCTTGTTGCCCAACAAACGGGTGGGACTGAGTTTTACGTGCATCGGCATTTATTTCCCCGGTGCATCCAGCCGTCTTAGGTTTGGGCGGTCGTGCTTTGGACCGGGCCATGGACGAGTTTCGTCAGGCTGCGGCACTGTTCTCGCCGTGCGCTCGCTCTGTTCGTTCGCTCATTACATTCACTTTCCTTCTTACAAGAGAGAAGGAGTGTTCTGGCGCACTTCCAATGACGCGCCGTGGAGAGGAGGGGATAGAGCGGCCGTGGTGCAGCGTACGTGGCAATGGATAACCGAGGCACGGCGACGATGCGTTTACGCGCAACTGCCAAGACCCGGGAAGAAGATCGGCTCTTCCGAGGCAAGAGTGTGCAGACCGTAGGCGCGATTGAGGGAAGCTGCAGTGGCTGCGTTTAAAGCTGTTGTGTCCGGAAGAACAGACTACCGTAATATTCCGAGTCATCGCCCATCCCCCTGCCGCCTGAAATTCATAGAAAAAGTGGGGTGGGCCATGTCTCGGTGGGTGAGCACAAAAAGTTAATAAAAGCGGAGAAAGCCGCCCAGTTTTCTCTCCGTATCTAGCGCTGCTACGCAACAGATACATTAAACTCAAAACTCGATTTAGTTTTATTGTTTTATAGAAAAAATGCTCACGAAAGAATGTTTTACTACCGCGAAGTCCGTTGCTTGCATACGCGCTAGGAACGCCACCGATCTGCATAGAGCACGAACGTTTGTTCCGTGAAAACACGTCACCACTATGTTCTCCTAGTTAGTAAAAAAAAAGAGAAGAAAAGAAAGAAAATTCCGCAAGAAAATAGAAAAACCAACCAGGCGCAACGAGCGAGCGAGCGGACCAAAGAAGCGACGAAGAGCGATGCTGGGAAAGCGGAAAAGCCGGCGATCGCGTGGCAAATACTTTGGCGTCGGGCCAAGTCGGGCGCCTTGTCAATCACAAGCTCTTGCGCAACTTTCTTGTTTTTGCGTACATGCGTGCGTCCGTGCACGGCGTGCTATCAATAGGGGTTTGGGACGCTCTACTAACGTCTGTGTAGGGCGTTCCAGAAAAGCTTTATTTACCTGTTGGCTTTGTCTAAAACATTGCACAACCGCGGTCGCGACGTGCGGGGAGAAGGAGCGGGTTCGCGGCGACCTTACTTCGGCGGAGACAGACTTCGACCTTACACTCCGCGGTTACATCCCAAAATATGGGGCGTACGCTTACCTCGCGATTCCTGACTGGGTTAATGCTTGTGTTATCTTTCCGATTCTTTTTTTTTTGTCGGATCGATATTTTTGTAAGCAACACAAACTTTTATTTTGTTATCTTCATCGTTTTCTTTTCGCATGGATACACTACCACTCCGGAGTCGCTCACGCGAAAAATGCGTAAGCAAAGAGAGGGCCTTTCTCTCCGTTTTACTTTGTCACGGACGTCCTCCAACTGTAAGGTCCGCGGCCGCGTCATTTGGGTAGGATGAGTGTTTGCAGATCGCGGAGGTCCGCGTTGGGGTATTTGAAGGGGTGGGCGATGACTCGGTGTTTTTTTAGAAATCGATATTGGCCCAAAAATTGGGGTGGGCGATGACTCGGGGATGGGCGATGACTCGGGATATTACGGTAGCTCTTCAAAGACAACGGTATGTGGACCGTTCGAGCAAATAAAACGGCGCGAGGTCGAAATTCTTATTCTTTGCCAAGTTGGAACCCTCTCACTAAATGATGATGCATTTCGTCAAAAATCGGCGTGGCGGCAGCGACGATTTCGGTGTAATATTTTCTTCTGATTCGCTCGGATTTTAAGGTTCGAAAGCTTTAAAATGTCTAAAAGGCTGCCAATTACTTTTTCTTTCTCTCTAACTCTCCGCCATTCATTTACGCGACATATAGACCGTTAAAACTGCACCTTTCCCTTTTTTGGGGTAATAAACTCCTCTCGGGATCCGATGTTTCTACCCGAGGAGAGCCTTCTTGGCCGCCAATCGGATGCGGCGTCGTGGCTTTGTACCGGGAGAGGGTTGTCGACCGATTGGGATCCTTTTACCTGTTTGCGAATCATTGGCGTGAACTTCTCGTGCGCTCACCTCGGCGAGAGATGAATCGTTGCCTCCAAAGCTCTTGTCACGAGTCTCGGAATCTTGGGAAATTTCCAACCGTGAACGGTTGGAAATTTCCCAAGAAAGCACCGAGCGTCGCCTCCGACGGGAAATAGTGTACGATCGCAATTCGAACTCGCTTTCGATGTCGCTCGGCCACGGCTGCTGCGCGAGAGTCAAGTTATGACTCGCTTTCGCAGTCATTGGAATCAAACCCTCGGTAAGGTTGGTTGGCACCGAGTGCGTGCCGGGCCCTTGTGCTCGAGAAGCTGCGTTTAGCCCAGGTTCTTTGAGTGTTCCTAATGTGGGACCCTTTGTCGATCGAGTTTTGACTCCCGCATCTAATCCTGTTTGGTGTCCAAAGGCAAGTTTTGCGCATCTTTAAACGAGTACACCGTTTACTCGAAATTTGTTTATGCAGCTAGATTATGCTTCGAGGCGGACGCTAAGTGTAAGGACAATCGTAGCTGTCCATTTTATAGCTTACTGAAATTTAATCACTTTTAACTACCATAATTAGGGTATGTGTTTATCCCGGAAATTTCCGAGAGTGTGTTTTGAGACTGTTCTATTTTTAAGGATTCTTATAACTAGCCCACGCTTCGAGATAACTACCCATGGTTCGAAGATCGGCGCGCAAGTTTTCTTCGCTGTGACTGAGGTTGTTGCGTTCCCACGCCAACAGGCTGGAGCCGAGAGCAGTTCCTCTCTCTCGGCTGGTGAAGAACCGTCATCGGCTCCGCCCCGCCGTTGTAAAGGTGTTCTATGGAACGACCTTCGTCACACAGGGAAGGGCTTTTGCGCCGATCATCGCGGTTCTTAATGTGCAATTAGTTGGATAGAGCTGTAGATTCAACGATCCAGTCACCACAGACACGCTTGAGAGGCCCCGACGTATGGAATGTCGCTTCGCGAGTCCCTGCACCCGTCAGCATTTGGGCGTCGTCGAGGAATGGCCGCATTTATTTGTGGCGAAGGATGGAGGGGCCACGCCGGTCCGGCCGAGAGCCTGGGAGAGGGTGGCAGCCCCCGTCCTCGCGCAGGCCACCCCGGCATGCCGCTGGTGCACGGGGTGCCGCAAGGGTCGCTGCATCCGGGTGGACGAGGGCTCGTGCGAGCGGCCCACGGACTGCGACGGACCCCGCCACCCGCTGGTGTCGGACCCCGCCCTGTGCCCCCTGCGCTCCTGCCTGGCCTCCGAGTGCGAGAAGTGCCGAGACCTGGGCTCCTGCATGTGGACCCGCCAGGTGGTGCGCTCCAGTGAGTCCCGCCCGCAGTGCACCTTCCAAGGACGCCCCCTACCCAGACAACTAAAACGAACACGCTTTGCAATGGCGCGAGAGGGAGCTTTTGACAGCGAAGCTGTTAAGTGCTAATTCCCCACTATCATGTCTGCAAACAAGCGGCGTGTCGACATAAAACTCGAGCCAGTACAGCTTTGCTGGTCTTCCATCTTCACCAGAATAGAAAGGCTGAATTTCTCTAGGCGTGCGTCCTCTAGGCGTCGTCTTGCACCAACGTTGCGCTCGTCATAAGACGCCGCCGACGCCGCCGGCGCGTCGGGGATGCGCGTGCGGCCGTGCAAATGCACGCTACGGGGGCTGATCTGCCGGCGATGTTGTAAGAAGAGCGGAGGTCTCGAGCTTTAGGCGGTATTGCTGTGTGGCGGTTCTGCTCTTAGCGGTGTCGAGTTCCACGGGGAAGAGCAACAAAATAGGGCCAGCCTTCAACTATCCGTCTTAATTTTTACTCTCTCGTTTTAGTGGTGGTGCGAAGACACCCTGCCGCTCCCCTTGCATTATACTATCTTGGATTCTAGGTGCCCGAAATAATCATGCTTTTACGGGTACACTCGATGCACGGAAGGTGCATATTCCCTTTGAGTCGTATATTTATTGGCCATAAATCGCGGACCTTATTGATCATTTTACTCGGTCTCTAAAGAGTAGGGTGACTATACCGTATTTACTCGCACAATGAACGCACTCGCGTAATGAACGCACCCCCCAAGTCGGCTCTCAAAATTTCGACTTTTTTTTCCCTCGCGTAATAAACGCACCCCCAACTCGGACGTCAAAATCTTGACCCCTCCCTCCACGCGCGCGAAATGAACGCACTTTTCTATCCTGGTGCAGCGAGGTCGCGAATGCATGGGCAGTGTGAGCGAACAAAACGCCTTGTAAAAGGCGTTAAAAAAATAAAAAGATCCAACGGAAGCAAAAAAAAGCATAAAAAGATTTTTTTTTTTTTGCGCAGCGCAGTTTGGATTTTGGGTTGCGCGCCGCGCGCAAGGAGTTAAGAAAAGAGAAGCCCTCGCCTCAACAAAGCGAAACAAAACAACTTGCGAAAGGCGGCAAAAAAAAAAAAAATCCACGGAACCAAGAAAAAAAAAAAAACAAAAAAGAGTTTTTTTTTTTTTTTTGCACAGCGCAGTTTGGTTTTGGGGTCGCGCGCAAGAAGATAGGAAAGAGAAGCGGTGAAGCCCTCGCCTAAGCAAAGCAAAACAGCTTGCGAAAGACGGCAAAAAAAAAAAATCCACGGGATTAAGAGAAAAGAAAAAAACATAAAGAGGAGCTTTTTTTTTTCTTTTTTCGCACGACGCAGTTTGGTTCCAGGGTCGCGCGCCGAGCGCAAGGAGATAAGAAAGGAAAGCAGAGAAGCCCTCGCCCAAGCAAAGCGCACATAATGAAGATCCTGCCCTGGCCTCCTCGTCGCACTTTGGAAAGAAGCCAGAAGCCCTCGAAATGAACACACTTTTCTATCCTGGTGCAGCGAGGTTGCGAAAGCATGGGCAGCGTGGGCAAACAAAACAACTTGCGAAAGGCGGGGAAAAAAACAAAACACGGAAGCAAGAAAAAAAAAACATGGAGAGGGGCTTTTTTTTTTTTGCGCATCGCAATTTGGCTTTGGAGTCGACTGCGCCGCGCGCAAAGAGATAAGAAGTTACCTCGATTTTTGCGGGATAAAAGGTCCGTTCATTATGCGAGTAAATACGGACGCAAAAATTTTACCTCGCGTAATGAACGCACCCCCAACTTTGCCTCGATTTTTCGGGAAAAAAAGTGCGTTCATTATGCGAGTAAATACGGTAATCCTCAGAGTTGAAAAGGGGATACTAAGGGGGAGGAAGTCGGAAAGAAGATTAGACTGAGACACTTAAAGGGTAACTGCGAAGAAAAAATGTGTTTATTTAGACAGCCTAATTGGGACAAGTGTGTCACAAAACTATTTTTCTGTGAAATGTTTTTTTTTTTTTCTGGCAGTATTTATTGCGCAAGACTGATTTTGGTTTGTAGCTATTCCGTCCCTTTTGAATCGCTCGCTGCAAAGTTGGTATTATACATCACCGTGACGTGCGGTAGCAACTCTTCTCATTGGTTAAGAGATTGATTGACAGCTCAGATCTTGGTTGTTAATCCTTTGTGATACGTTGTAATTTCCTTTTGAGTGGCATATTTTTATGTTTAAAGAATAAGCCATGTAATGAGAGTTATTATTCTTTACGAAAGGTTTACAAGACAGGCACTTCCGTTTGGATTCATACCATAACAAACAAAAGCTTCGCCATTCTTTCATGGCCGCCAAAGTCTCTGCTCCCGCCTGTCTCGCGTTACCTTGACTAGTCATTTCGCCTAAGTGATTGGTGTTTCGTGTTGACCCAGGTGCTTGAGTGAGACTTTCTCAAGTGAAGTAGTGTGTGTTAGCAGCTGTCGCAGGTGTTAGTGATAAGAAGCGACGTGGGGTTTTGGCTTTGATAGCGCGGGTTTGTTACTTTCGTTTTCTAGGGGTGTTCTTGCTTTCTCAGCGTGCTTCTTTTTTTTTTTTGCTTGCCCGTGCAAATGCCAACTTTTTGGAGATGTCAGCTCCCGTAAAGCGGCGCCGTCGCTCTGTAAAGTGCTGCCAGATGAGTGATCCCGACCACGAGTCTTCCAGCAGCCATGTCGCCTCAAAAGATGACAAGCTGAATGCTATTTGGTTGGAGACAATCGGGCATTCGCGTTGCGACAAATGTGTCCAGGTATGTTCTCGTCCTTTCGCTCCGGGAGGCCTTTGAGATTCGCACCGGGTGCACCAAACGTTCGCGACTGAGACACGGGGTGGTCCGACCGCTTTTCCTACCGAGCATGCTGAAGGCTCGGGAGGCTCAGGCGGTGCGCCGTCTTTGTTGTTGGCAGCCGTCCTCCCCGGCTATTTTCGTATGGCCCAAGACCCAGTTGCTCGCAGCGGCCAAGAGGCTGACACTCTAATGCAGGGTCCATTTTACGCCCAGTTCGCTTAGACCACAGAAGTTGCAAAAGGCTGTGGTACGCGCACAAGATGCACTGGGAGTCGAGACGCTGCGTGCGTCGTTCAACTCCGCAGTCAAGTCAATCCTAGGGTGAGGGGCGGGGCTTAATTCTCCTCTGCGCAGGGTGAAAGAGCAGGAGTTTCAAATGTGGAAAGGTTCTGACTACGACTAAATTACGTCCTGTAACGTAAAAATATTGCTAAAGCTTTTTTACAGCGGAGCTGTTAAGGGCTAGGTTTCCCAGGATCGTGTTTGGTATCAAACGCATGTCGACACTAAACCTACCTGGACAACTACCACCATCTATAAGCAACGGCGGCAAGCACACAACCAGTCTGGTTGCCGCCGTCACTCGTAGATGGCGGCAACCTTTCCAGCTATCTAGAAGAATGGGTAGTTGGGTGCGTTGGTGGGAATTCATCGTAGGAAACAGCGCGAAAAACAGACGACGATGAAGAAGCACACGTAACGAGCGAAGCGCTCGACATGTGTTTCTTCGTCCTCGTCTGTTTTGCACGCTTGTTCTGCATTCTTCTCAGTTTCGGTTTGGACTCACGATGGGTCGGCCGCGCGCCCTTTCGGGAAAAGAAGACTGGCTGCGGAAGGAGCGGCGATGTACGCAGCTGCACGAATGGGTCCGCAACCACCGCCAGGCCGCTGTCGCCACGACTTCCACTGCGTCCAGCACTTCACATTTCCTTGCCAAAGAAGAGCACATCGCTCGCCTGTAAAGCTGCGCCGAGAACAGAACCAGCGATGTAAAAGGCGCCGGCGGGCCAATGCCACGGACGACGATCGTGCCACGGAGGCCAAGCGCAAGCGCGAGGCCCGGCGACGACTGCACTCCACGCCGGCTGAACAGTTCCCGGGTGCGACGGCGAGGTTCCGGAGGGAGTTCGTGGAGAACCTGTTCGGTGTCACATGTGCCGTGTGCGACCGACTCTGGTTCGCCGGAGACGTATCCACGATCGAGCGGCGTGTCGGACAAGAAGCGGGAAGCAGACACGTGCGGCGTTGCGGCAGTGTATTGAGTACAGCTCCTCTGGTCTTCCTCCTTCATGAGAGTGGAAAGGCTGAACGTTTTTTTGTTTCGTGGAAGATTTGTTTTGTGACATGCTTGTCCCAATTAGGCTGTTTAAAAAACGTTTTTTTCTTTGCAGTTCTTTGCACTGTCACATTGCCTGCGTCTTTTGGCATCTCCTATCTGTCTTATGAATGCTCTGAAGTTGCATGTTTTCACCCTGTGGTGCTCTGGTTAAGCGTGCCTGAGTGGTAGTCAGGAGATCCCGAGTTGCAATTCCGCCAAAGTTTTGTCTTTTAGTTGTTTCGTAACATTTATTCCATTTGGTCTGTACGTTTCACTTATCTACGTCTTTCCATTATGTAGTGGTGATACACAGTTTTTTTCTTTTTCTCTAAGTTACATTTATATGAGAAGTCCATAACACGTATGGCTGGTTCGTTTTGGATTCAGACTGTGGGGTCCATTCCTAAGTATTACTTTTCTTCAAATTTTTGTACGTAGCGACATGTACCGTACGAAAGATGACACTTCGTGTCTTAAACGCATTTAGTTTCCAAGAAATAGAATCCGAAAGGGGTGGGGAGGGATGGCAGGATTTCGACGATCGTCGATTTGCGCTTCATTTCAAACTATTAGCGACAGATCCTGAATTGGGGCGTGAATCGACGGATAATCTAGTAAGACAACAAACTTGTCTTTATTATTTATATCCTACAATTTTTAAAAATTCCCAAATTTGCTTTTGCGAACGATAGTCTCTTTCCGAAATTCAGTCTGGCCACTTTGATCACTATCGTTATCTGAGGAATGGCACATGTCGTAATAATGGTGCCCTCGTGGTTATTGATGACAGAAGAAGAAATTAAATAGGAGAGCGGCTTAAGCGTTCAATTCTCCCTTGGGTCCAGTGAATCTTTCAGCGGTACATATTCGGCTCTAAAGTCTTTCGACATAGAAATGTTTATCGCGGTGTTAATGTGGGTCGGTGCTTCATCCTTACCGGTCGTGTAATTTTCACCATCGAGACTGAAAGATCTACCGTATTTACTCGCAGAATGAACGCGACTTTCTTTTCCGAAAAATCGATGCAAAGTTTGGGGGTGGGGGGGGGGGCGTTCATTACGCGAAGTCAAAATTTTGCGTCCGTATTTACCCGCATAATGAACGGACCTTTTATCCCGAAAAACCGACTTCTTATCTTTTGCGCGCAGCGCGCAAAACCAAAACCAAACTGCGATGCGCAAAAAAAAAAATGCTCCTCTCCATGTTTTTTTTTTGCTTCCGTGTTTTTCCTCTTTCCCTTGCGCAACCCCAAGACGAAATTGCGCCATGCAAAAAAAAAACAAAGCAAAAAAAAAACGAAAAGATGGTCAAAGTGCAGGCGAGCTGGTGTAGATCATACATAGTGGAACCTGAGACTGAGGTATGCAAGGAAAACTTCGAGGACGAGGTCTAGTCCTCTTTTCTCGTCCTCGAAGTTTTCCTTGCATACCTCAGTCTCAGGTTCCACTATGTATGATAAAAAAAAGTTTTTCTTTTTTTTTTTTTTATTTCCGTGTTTTTTTTTTTTTTTTGTTTTCCATTTTTCGCAAGTTCTTTTGTTTGCGTACGCCCAGGCATTCGCGACCTCGCTCACCAGGATAGAAAAGTGCGTCCATTTCGAGGGCTTCTCGCTTCTCTTTCCGAAGTGCGAGGAGGAGGCGATGGCAGGATGCCTTCTCTATGCGCGCTTTGCTTAGGCAAGGGCTTCTCCGCTTCTCTTTCTTATCTCCTTGAGCGCGGCGCGCAACCCAAAGTCCAGACTGCGCTGTGCAAAAGAAGCTCCTCTCCATGTTTTTTTTCTCTTGCTTCCGTTGGATCTTTTTTTTATTTTTTTAACGCCTTTTGCAAGGCGTTTTGTTTGCCCACGCTGCCCATGCATTCGCGACCTCGCTGCACCAGGATAAAAAAGTGTGTTCATTTCGCGCGCGTGGGGGAGGGGGTCAAAATTTTGACCTTTGAGTTGGGGGTGCGTTTAATATGTGAGTGAAAAAAAAAGTTTAAATTTTGAGAGCCGAT
>JAZHYW010052587.1:0-12046 GCA_037355805.1 Ixodes ricinus
GAAATAGTTGCGAGATGAAACGACTGCTCTTGACGTATGACTCGCATCGCGAAGTAGGGTGCCCAAAATTGTATAAGATTATAATAGTATCTAAAATACCCAATTCGGAGTACAGTAGACTCTCATTAATTCAAACTCCAGGAAGCCACACATTTTGTTAGAATTATTGGAAGTTTGAATAATTTAAAATTTATCTTAATAGGATGCAAGATAAATTTATGATTTGCCATATGAATTGCTAGACATACAAAGCAGATATTTCATGATTTCCCTACATAGGCCTACTGATCATAAGCAGGTATGCCATGCACGAAGCATTTCTGAAACGTACTGACATAAGCTTATTAATCTTTCAAACATGTTTATCGTAGGCTGTCTAGAGAGCACGTGGTGACTCAACTTTGTTCATGGGGCCAAGAAGTTGTCTATGTGGACTATTAAGCGGGAGACACACGAGCAAGGAAGACGGGCACCATGCGGCAGTTTCTGTGGCAACTTGCGTGGACGCTGTGACGTGGACCTATGCCATGCCACCACGTCACAACGCCCGTGCAAGTTGCTATGAAAATTTCCAAGTGTGCCCGGTTTTGCCCTGCTGAGTCAACACCACCTAGACTGAGAAGGCCCCCGCACTCGCCCCGTGACGTCACCGCACCAAGCCCCTCCGATCCGCCGCTTGCGCAGCGGGAACGCGCGAGCCGACGCGGTACGCTTTTCTTTAAAGCTACTTGAGTTACTTCTGAGGGCGCTCATTACAGTTATCCAGTAGTGTGCGACTAGTAAACCATTGAGTTAGGTCTGAGTATGCGGGGAAGTTGAAAACAGATGTTTCTGGCTATTGAAGAAATACGGCAGTGAAACGAACGATCACATGAAAAGGCAGTTGGGAGTGTTCTAGAGAACATTTATTCGCATTTGGCACTCGCCGCCAGGCACAGTTGGAGAATGAACTTAACATTCATTTACAAAACACGCACGGAATTTAATACAGGTCTTCGAGATATTTACAACCACATATCACACATACAGTCAACCTGAAAGTCATACATGTCTTACACTTGCTATTTACAACTGGCACATTCATCAAAGCATACAATCAGTGTGATAACCAGTAGCCTTGCATTACAGGGATTGATTTTAGAGCTTTATTTCAACGTCTGAAGTTTTCTCTGCTTAGACAGTTTAGCATGCCCCTGCTTTCTGGTGATGGCATCATTTCTGGTAGCTGCATAGTTTTTCTGGTAGCTGCATAGTTTGTGCTGTGTAAATTTGGAAACCCATTCGGCGATTTATTTTGAATATTAGAGCCGTAGTTCAATGTGTGTATATACAGAATTAATATGTACAATCTATTTACTGAATAAATATTGTATTACGCTACTTTCCTTCAACTATGTGCTTACTAATATAGCACTAAGTGTCAAATTCTTTAATGACAAGCATATATCTAGGTACTGCCAAGTATTCAATTTTGGCGGTCCAAATATGTCGCGAATTAGGTCTGATGGAAAGATGTACAGGTCATAAAATAATCGAACGTTTGTACACTCAAAAAATTCCGACTTACAGAAATCTTCCCGTGTGCCTCTCAGTATTTTTGTTTGCTAAAAATTATTGGGTTAGGAAAATAATGAGGTTTATTATATTCCTATAGCTTCAGTATTTCATACTATTTATCACGGCTTTCTACAAATAATCTGGCTCTTAATTGAATAAAAACAAGTAGAGTTCTGATATTATAACCCTGGTTCATAATTTGTGCAGCACAGAAGTTCAATGATTGAATGTTTATTTACACTAAAAATGGAATGTGTGGACTGAATGAAAATCAGTCACATGAAATCATCACAAGTAAGGTCAGTCAAAATAGCGTTAGTGCTTCTCATCATCTCATCATCATGCAACTCATCGTCACAAATGTCATCGAGCAATGAGAAAGCCAGTCCAAGCATTCTTCCTACCTTGTCCTCCTGTTGATGGGCCTTCTTTTCAATGAAGCGCTCCACGTCGTCCAGAAGGTTATCCAGCCACGAACGTCACAAATTTCGCCAGGAATGCACACATCATTCGACACCAACGGAGCGAACGGAGAGATCCTGTGACACTGCCACAGACACAAGCAGCTCAGGGGCTTGCGATGCCGGTTCGATGTGGGCGAAGATGATGCATTGTCGTAGTTCCCTCGACAGTTCGGTACACAGCACCGCCCAATGTCGCAGTATGCATTCGTTAACGAAATAAGTTCGTCGAAAACGGGTACTGCAACAAGGAACGGCCGTACGATGACAGAAAAACAAGCATCGCACGTGCTGTCAGCAACCCGCAAAATGGCGACGGCTTCCTGGTCCCTCCCGGTTCGCGTACGACCAGTACGACGGTGTAGCAGCTAGCGCCATCTGTCGGGAGGCGAGATAGTTAGGAGCTTTGAAATTTCTGGGGCAAGGTGCGATGACGTCAGAGAGCAGGAGGGGAGAAGTGCGGAGGCCTGCTAGTCTAGGTGGTGTTGGCTGAGTGCGCTTCTCACCGATGACTGGCGCACTGCGGAGAAGCAACACCCCGGAAGCAAGCTACGCAGGTGCTCTCTGCAGTGCACCGGTGCTCGGAAAGAAGCGCACTCAAGGGGGCCGCGGGAACAAAAAGAAAGAATTACTTGAAAATGCCGTTCGAATTAAGTGGTGTAGGAATAGAATAAAAACATAGCGGGACAACCAAAATTTTGAAATTTGCTAGAATTAACGGGAAGTGCGAAATATCTGAATTTGCATTATCGTGAGCCTACCGTATTTAAACATGGTCGACGAATAATGTATGATTAAATACCAAATACCCGGAAGTATCTTAATACATATTACGAGTAGACCATATTTCCCAAACTATACACCGCGCTTGGCCAACGTAGCGTGCGGTTGCAACTTTTGCCCGAAAAAAAGCTTTTTCATATAGTCCGCTGGTCCATTGCCTGCAATGGGTGTTTACTTCACCGGTGTCTTACTCCCATTAAAAATGATGTCGTTACTGCCCCAACAACGCGTAATAAAACGATACGATTGTAAATTCATTATCTTAGCTCTCGCTTTAACTCGGAATGCATTATATGCCTGGCAGTAACCTTTTCTGGTTTCGCACTTTTGAAAGGGAACGAGGAAATGCGAGTGGTAGCCGAACGTTGACGCAGCTCTCGGCTCCTCGCTGCTCGAACACCCAGCTCAACATCTTGCTTGAGTAGATCCAAGTTATTCCCCGGGTCACATCGCGTGATCAAACATGGAGCGACACAGGCGATGCTCTCCACTCCTAGCATGTGCTAAACGAGCGAGCTCCGGGATTTCGGCATTTCTGCCAAGCACGCAATTTTCACTTCAATGCGTTCGCATATGTTGCCCCGGTGCACGCAGCCGTCTTTGGACACTGGTTGCGTGAGGCCGCGTCAGGGTTCCTGCCATGCTCTTGCGCTCCGTTCATTTGCTCATTACGTCCACTTTCTTACCTAAAGGGGAAAAAGTTGACGCCCACTCCCAGCTTTAACGACGACATCGGGGCGTAGGGACGTGGTTTCGTTTCCCCGGTGTGCGCGACGTACGCGACGATGTAAAGCCAAAGCTCAGCGACGATGCTGTTTGCGCGAGACTACCGACTTCTGGGAAGAAAGCATGGCTCTTGGAGGACAACGGTGTGTCGACCATAGGTGGTGGCTGCATCTGAAACGGCCGATGCCCGGGAGAACGGACTGGCTCTCCAAAGGTGACGGTACACGGACCCCGGTGAAGCGGCAATTCTCATCCCTCTCCGGGTTGGAACCCCCGCGCTAAATGCCTACGCATTTGGTCGAGAATCGGCGTAACAACCGCGGTAATTTCGGCATCATTTTTTTCTTTCTTCATTACTTCGGTGCGCTTTCTGGATAGGGTCTTTTTCGAGAAATCCCTTTTTCATCTTGGTCGTATCATATGCCTCGCTCCCGAGGTAGCAGAGTTGCTGGGGCGCCAGAAATATCGGTGCTCAAACCGCATTTAACTCGACACTGCATCGCATTCTGCATTATTAATGCCTTTGCCACGGCAGGGCGGGAAAGGAGCAACTTTTTGAATAACTTGCACATTGTTGTAACGGAAACAAAAATACGTGTGAATGCTCTTCATTTTGAAGGCGTCGCGACTGTGGTTCCTAAAGACGCCGCCCTAGTTGCTTACTCACCCATAGTTGCGCTTTTACGACTACAGGCAGCGGACGTTGGTGCCACGGCTATCAATCTTGATCTATACTGTCCGCCTGGCAGCATCTACCTCACGTGCCGCCTGCGAGGGAGTCGAGGGCAAAAGCAACACGCCGAGTCTCGGTTGGTTTCGTTGACTGATGCCCGAAAGGAAACAGTGCAATCTTGACAAGTGCACCGAGTTTACAACGGCACCGATAATGAGCGACTTCGTACAGGCTCACGAACATCACTCTTTGAACGTGTACTATAGTATGGGGACTACAGTCCATAAAATGTGGTATACTTTTATTTGAAAGAATGCCCATCCTCGGGATTGACCTAGATTCGAGTAAATCGGGCGTGTCCAGTGTCACCTTTGGTGCATTTTTTTTTCTTTTTGCACTTCCAAATTTCTAAGGCTTATTTTCCTCCCCTTTAGCGTGTGCACTTTTTTGTGGATGAAAGAAAACAATGGCAGTGATAGTGATGGTTTTTCTGGTCTTTTTAAAAGTAAAATGAACTATTGGACATATAAACGTAATAGTAAACATACCCCGATTACGATATCATTGAATAGTCTAATTTCGCGCATACTTTCGCAGCTAGTGACAATTATCACATCTATTCACACGCAAGTTTTCTTCTCAACCATTATATATAGTCGGAGGTCGATCTATATAATAGCGGAGAAAGAATATTGACGTATACAAACGAGGGAAATTTCCGAGCCCGTCGGACAAATCAGATGCCGCCCCTGGTCGGTGGCTGCTTCTAGCATGCCGGTGCGAAGTGGCGAAGCTTGACGCGCGTGCATCACTAGCGTGCCACGTCTACAGGCAAATGAAATTAGTGGAACCGGGGAGTGAGCCCCCGAGCACGGCAGGAGCGCTCACACATGCCAGAGGAAGGGAGGACGAATGGACTGTTGCGGAAGGCCTAATGGTTTTTTTGCCCCTGTGCACCGCAGCTGTTGCCCGTCACACCCGCCCGGGCAGGATCCGGCTAGAAGTGCAGACAGGCAGCGATGAAAAAGAGGGTGGCCGCCTGCCCTATGCGTTGCGCAAACCGTGTCAGATGGCACTTTTTGGATGCAAAAGCCCGGGAAGGCAAACACCTACAAATGGGAAATGAATGCACGTAGGCTGGAAGATGTTTAGCAGGTGTTCATGAATGTAACGGCCAGGTATACATATTAACGAAAACGTCTTTGAAAGCTCTCTCTCATTCCTAATACGCTGCTCTGTCCATCTCCTCTTCAGCTAATACATACCACTCGCAGCGACATCTTCCCCATTTGCACCAAGCTGCGCCAAAGTGCTTACCCCTTTGTGGATGAAAGGTGCAAAACATTTACGGCTGTCGATCCCGTTTGGGATATCGGAAGCTTTCCCGACACACGACGGCTTGAGCCGCCCTGGTGCCAGTAGACCCGGCCTGGACGGCTGCGTGGGGGCTGAGGGGGCCCTTTGCAGGAGCGAGGGCTGCCAGCCGGTCTGCCGGCAGGGCTGCGAGCACGGCCGGTGCGTGGAGCCGGACAAGTGCCGCTGCCACTTCGGCTACGTGGGGCACAACTGCTCGACAAGCTGCCGGTGCCACGGCCACAGCGACTGCGTCGGGCCCGACCGCCTCGACGAGTGCATCAGGTGCCACAACCACACGCTGGTACGCACGGCCGGCCCGCCTCCTTTGACGCGGGTCGCGACGAGATCTAAGCGGCAGTCGTAGCATTCATCTATGTGTTCGGATCGGTAGTGTGGCGGCATCGAAGGTAGTGGACGCGCGTGATGTGATGGCGGTGCATGACGATTCGGAGAGGCCGTGGGGGACGCGCGTGATGTGATGGCGGTGCATGACGATTCGGAGAGGCCGTGAGGGACGCGAGTTGCGTGGCGTAGCCGGGGCACGAGGCATCTTGAGCAAACAAATTCGCCCCAAAAACTCCGTCTCTCGTTAGATTCTTCTCCCACCTTTTCGTAGTCGTGCATGCGAACGAACGTGCACTCTCTCTCGCCTTTGACCGCGTTCGTTGCGGCCGAGGGCCTTGCCGGGACGCGCGGCAAGGTCGCCGGATCTTTGCGGTTGGCAGACCTCCGTCGAGACTCCCACCAGCTCTAACACCCAGCATTCATTGCTGGTGCGCTGCAACGCCGTCCTCTTTGCGCACCGTGTCTATTGCGCTCGCGGTCTATCGAGCGTGCAGGGAAAGGCTGCATTCCGGTCGATGGGCGGGAGAGACGGGTTTGACTCTGATAAGGCCCCCTTGAAACCTGTGGAGCGACAGCGTCCGGTACGGTCGTGTGTCGTTAATGTGGATCGTGTTAGTACGTATTCCACCACACGAAATGACGTCCCTCCTTCACATTGCGGTAGTTGTTGTTCATCTTGTTGATGTTGTAGTGGGCAATGTCCGCCATCCGTGTTGCAAAATCCTAGATTCCGCCTGCGTACAAAGCGGAGACGTTACCACCGAAATAAGCCGCAACGTTAATAACCCATTTTATTTGTCGCGTTTTTGTGAGTACCCAATGTGCTCTGGACGCGCTCTCTGGAAAAAAACATGGCATATAACGAAACGCCGTCGTAGCACCGTCAATGCCAAGGCCGCATGCCGGGAGATGCGCTTTCATGCGCTCCGGAACCAAAAAGAAACCAAAGCGTTTAGGCCAAGAGCTTGTGTCGGTTCACGCGCTCTAGAACAAAAAAGAAACAAAAGCATCGGGAACAAAATGGTCGGATGTTCATTTTCTTCCAAAAACGATTTTGTTCATGCACCGTGCCGTGTGTGACTGCCACGCCAACGTCGACGGCTTCGCCGCGATGTGTCGCAGCTATCTTTGTGACTGAACTGGAGATAAACGTGGGACTGGTCAATTCTCTGGGGACCGACCGGGCGATTTCGGAAAGAGGCGTTTGCGTTAATGACCGTCCTTGGAGCGGGGAAGCGGGGCTCCCCAATGGCGACCCTCCCTAGGTGTGACCTGGTCCTTTGGCCCACAGGGCCCCCAGTGCGGCCGCTGCGAGCCCTTCTATGTGGGCAACCCGAGCAAGGGGGCGCCTGCGTGCCCTGCCTGGACTACTGCAACCAGCACACCAACATCTGCGTGGAGGCTGGCCAGCTGGACTTTAACGAGTCCTCGGCCTCCCTCTCCCCTTCCGAGTACCTAGAGGTGAGGCCGCCCTCCCTGCCCCGGTGGGGCCTCGTTTCTCAACCGGTTTTCCAGGGCTCCCCAGAGAGTACCCCAATTACGCCCGAGACAGTTCTGGACCTTTTGCAGCGAGGAAGCTGCGAAAAGACTCGCGAGTCCCCTTTTACGCATTTTTGGACAGGGGATTGACCGAGCGCGTTAAAGAACATATGCGAAGGGAAAGAAAGAATTTTAAAAAACAGCCTAGATGGAAAAAAGATATTTCTAAAACAAATTTGCGAAGGAAAAAAAATTTTAGAGCTATATTTACGGCGCAAAATGAACTCGTAGTTGGTGCCCGTGGAAGCATGCGGAAAAGTGGCTACCAGAGTCACGCGACTGGCCACTATAGTCACGTGGTGCTTGCGCTGTTTCGGGAGCTTTCTAGGGGCTTTAAATGTTACTCATCATTCTTCGTTCTAATTGCGACAAAAAGAGGAACGTTAATAACGAACTTTAGAGCCCAGAGGAAGATCCCGAAAGAGTGCAAGAAGCACGTGGCAGACCCGTGCGCCGGTTAGAAATTGACGGCAGTGGCGTGCCGGAGTGTTCCCTTCCAGCGGCAGCGTGGAGAAAAGTCGCTAAGTAATGATGATGGTAATTACTTATTTCTGATTTTTAATTTTTTATTCTTCAGCTGGATGGAACTGGCAAAGCTTCTTTTATTATTTGAAACAATATTTGAAACTACTTTCCGCGTATAAAGAAGAAATAATACGCGCTGAGCCGGCGGTGCGCCACACTTGGCGTGCATCGGTGTGCCACGCTCAGCGTGTGGCAGCGTGTGGGCTCTGGCGACTTCGGCAGCGGCGCTTAAGGGTAACTGCAAAGAAGAAAAAGTTTTTTTAACAGCCTATATGGGACAAGCATGTCACAAAACAAATCTTCCGTGAAAAAACAAATTTTTTCTACCAATATTTACGCCCCAGGACGTCATTTAGCCAGAGTCACAACTTCTCCACTTTGAAACTCCCCGCTCTTTCGACGCGTGCGGAGTGGCTGTTATACGTCACTCCGTGACGTATAACAGCAACTACGTGACGTATGATACCAACTTTGTGGCGCGCGATTTAGAACGGACATAATAGCCGCAAACTAAAATCAGTCCCGCGCAATAAATATTGCTGTAAAAATTATTGTTTTTGGCGGAAAAATTGTTTTGTGAAATGCTTATCCCAATTAGGCTGTTTAAAAATACACTTTTTTCTTTGCATTACCCTTTAACGTCTCCGGCGTAACTTGCAGCGCGGCAGTGCAGGTTTACCAGCGTGACTAATGGCCACTCACGCAACTGGTAGCCACTCGGGCGCCAACCACAAATTCGTTTTGCACCGTAATAGTATTAATAAAAAAAAATTTAGTTCGTAAATTAATTTTTGACATTCTTTTTCCATTTAGGCTGTCTAAAAATTATTTTTCTCCTTTGCGTATGTTTTTTAAGGCACCGCGGCTCGGATTACGTGGAACAAAAGCTCGCACCGCAGAACCTGGAGAGCCTGGGATCGGTATCCACCCCTGTCCGTTTCGATCCGGAGAAGCATATTGCCACCGGGTGGTGTGCGTTAAAGACCCCGGGCTAGTGGTTGTATAGCACCACCCAAATTTTTCACCTCCGGCGGAATCACGCCACGGGGGCCGACTAACCTTCCGTCGTCTCAACATACGCGCGCCCTCAAGGAAAACCTCGCAAGCGCATTACCCTCACCCACAGAAGGAGAACGGCGTGTCATTCAAGCGCCTCGGCCGCGCGCTCGTGCATTTCGCCGTGCTTTAGCTGCGCGCACGTGCTCAAAGTGCACGAGACGACAAGGCACCGTCGAAAATAGAAAACTTGCTCCGGAAGGCGGTACAACTGAAGCTACTCTCTGCCGTTCTGGCCTTGCCCGCGACCGCAACCCGTCGCATTTGTGGAGGAGCCAGCCATCCTCCCTCGAACGTGTAGCGGTGTTGTGACCGTGCAGTCGTTCAAGCGCATCGAGCACGGTCCCCTGGAGTCTGCCGTGGCCGCTTCTGCCAGAACAGCACGGTGGGGCGGCAGTGCGAGGAGTGCAAAGAGGGCTTCTTCCTGGCAGCCAGGGATGTCAGCATGGGTTGCCGGCCGTGAGTTTCTCCTTTCTCCTCCCCCTCTGCCCCCAGAGTGGGACGTTTACTTTTAGGAATTTTCGAAAGTCTGCAGAAACACGTATTGCGTGTGACTGGAAGATTTTATTCTCGGTGGATACGGGGAATTGATGGAACGGAATTGCCAGGGGAATAGAGAATGGTAGCGGAATCGGCTAGAAGTGCTCTTACATTATCGCCAGGGGATGGGCACAGCGCCGTTGAGCCTGCATTAGCCACGTGGCGAGGCGTGTCCCTGACACTTTGGTGGCGTCTCGTGACGGACGCAATGGCGAGGTGCGCACGTCTGCCGCGCACTCTCCTTGAGCACGTTTTCCGCCGCGCGGTTCGTTAGCGAGGATCGAGTGCCTCCCTGTCGGTACGGTTCAGAGCCCGACGGGTCGGCCGTTGCAGGTGCGAGTGCCACGGACACGGCGACACGTGCGACCGCCGGACGGGTGAGAACTGCAACTGCAAGAACAACACGGAGAATGACCGCCAGTGCAGCCAGAAAAGTGGCAAGAACAACGCCAGTCCGTGCTGGAATCTGCAGGTGGGGCACCGGCGACCGGGCCACGCGGAACCTGATCCTTCCCTCTCCCGCAGTGCTCCAAGTGCAAGGAAAACTTCCAGAGGCGTTCCGACCAACGGCCACCAGTGCTATCGACACATGCGGCTCGAACAGGAGTACTGCTTCGATCCCCACACGCAAGGTGACCCTTTACCTCAAACTCAACTCTGGCAAATTTTATATCCTAACTAAAAGCAGAGGCAAAATCCTAGTTTGAAGCAAAATTGCGTCACCATCCGTAACCTTCATGGAACCTACATTCATATCTGAGGACAGACTTGAAAAAATTTAACTGAATTGCAAAGTAGTAACCGCTAAGTAATGTATTCTACCAACGAGTTAGCGATTCAGTTTCGCGAATGATCAGAAAAGAAAACTTCGTGGCATGGTCTTCGACCGCCACGAGACATTTCTGATTACCGATTATGTGCAGAAAGGTAGCGTATGCTCCGTTAACAGACGCATAAAAGTGGTGATGTTCGAGCCTTCTGACGTTCTTGTTCGAAAAAATTAAAAAATTGAATACTTTTTTGAGGTTTTAATTTGAAAACTTTGGAACTATAAAACCTTGACTGGATTAAAACTAACAATTGAAGAAGCGGCGTGTTGGTTAATGGATGCACGAACTGAAGTATAACAAGCGAGGACGGGACGGGAACAGGACATCTTTCAAAGATGTCCTGTTTGAAAGATGTCCTGTTCCGTCCTACGCCCTCGCTGTTTTATACTTTCAAGTTTGCATTAAAACTAAAGAAGTTAGCATGCGGAGATGCTTGAACTTAGTTCGAAGGTCTCAAATTTCCTTAAAGATTAAGTTTGGAAAAGTCTAAGATTTCTTATTTCGCTTAGATTCAAATTTTATAAAAATTATAAAATTTCTAATATCTTTGCAGTGCCAGTTGGAAAAGCTGAGCGAAGTTCGAAGTCTTCGACGATGCTCATTTTTGTGTTGAAAAGCCCCCGTAAATCTTTTGCAGGGCCGTACATCAAAGCGGTAGGTTTCAAAAATTCAAAATTAAAGCTCAGAGGTACTGACAGGCAGCCAAAACCGCTCGTATAATTGGGTCCTACTCGAAAGAGCGTCCGAAGGGAAGAAATTTGCGTGTTGCAAACATCGGCGGTTGAGGCTGGTCGTGGAGAGGAAGGCCTGGCGCAGAGTGCAGCCGGAGCCGACGGCGCTGCCCCAGGGGCGCACGGCGTTCTTCGTGGTGCAGCCGCGCTACATGAACGTGGACATCCGCATCGTGGTGGACGTGACCTCGGGGTCGGCGGACCTGCACCTGTCAGCCAAGGAGACGCCTTCGCGGTGGGAACTGGAACCGGTCCAGCGGGGCCCACCTGGTGACGCTGGACCGGCGCGCTGGGCCAGCCGAGGGCGCACCCGGGGCTGGAGCGGCGGCGGGAGCCCGCCCCGGCCCGGCCACCTACGTGCGGGTGCGGGACCCCGCGAGGTGCTGCTAGGGCGGCGGCCTGCGCCGCCGCCTGGTGGTGACGGTGCCCCAGGACGTGTACGACCTGCGCAGCACCGCCTCTACCTGGTCCTGCTGGGTGCGGAGGAGCCCGCCCGAGGCAGCCTCTTCTTCCGCCAGGACCAGACGCGCATCGACCTGTTTGTCTTCTTCTCGGTCTTCTTCTCCTGCTTCTTCCTGTTCTTGGCCGCCTGCGTGGTGGTTCTGGAAGCTCAAGAGGGCCCTGGACGTGCGCCACGCCCGGCGCCTGCACGCCGCAGATGGAGCACATGGCCCGGCGACCGTTTGCCCGCGTCTGTGTGGCCCTGCCCGGGAGGGGAGCCCCCGCCGCCTCGCAGGAAGCGCAGGGGCCCCCGGGACTCCCCAAGGGGGCCGGGGCCACCCGCCCAGTGGCCGTGGAGCCCACCGACGGCGTGGCCGTCGTCACCACGCTGCTCGTCCGCTGCCCGGCGGCTCTCTGCCCCGTGCGCCTCGCCCTCGGCTCCGCCCTCGCGCCGCCGTGCAGGGGCGGCGCCGCTGGTGGCAT
>JAZHYW010052588.1:0-10084 GCA_037355805.1 Ixodes ricinus
TTTTTTGCGTTCGTACTGAAATAGTTGCGAGATGAAACGACTGCTCTTGACGTATGACTCGCATCGCAGAAGTAGGGTGCTCCAAAATTGTATAAGTTTATAATTGTATCTCAGATACCCAATTCGGAGTACAGTAGACTCTCATTAATTCAAACTCCAGGAAGCCGCACATTTTGTTAAAATTATTGGAAGTTTGAATGATTTGAAATTTATCTTAATACGATGCAAGATAAAATTATGATTTGCCATATAAATTGCTAGACGTACAAAGCAGATATTTCATGATTTCCCCTACATAGGCCTACTGGTCATAAGCAGGTATGCCATGCACGAAGCATTTCTGAAATGTACGGCATAAGCTTATTAATCTTTCAAACATGTTTATCGTAGGCTGTCTAGAGAGCGCGTGGTAACTCAACTTTGTTCATCGGGCCAAGAAGTTGTCTATGTGGACTATTAAGCGGGAGACACACGAGCTAGGAAGACGGGCACCATGCGGCAGTTTCGTGGCAACTTGCGTGGACGCTGTGACGTGGACCTATGCCATGCCACCACGTCTAGCACGCCCGTGCAAGTTGCTATGAAAATTTCAAGTGTGCCCAATTTTGCCCTGTTGAGTGCGCTTCTCACTGATGACTGGCGCACTGCGGAGAAGCAACACCCCCGGAAGCAAGCTACGCAGGTGCTCTCTGCAGTGCACCGGTGCTCGGAAAGAAGCGCACTCAAGGGGGCCGCGGGAACAAAAAGAAAGAATTACTTGAAAATGCCGTTCGAATTAAGTGGTGTAGGAATAGAATAAAAACATAGCGGGACAACCAAAATTTTGAAATTTGCTAGAATTAACGGGAAGTGCGAAATATCTGAATTTGCATTATCGTGAGCCTACCGTATTTAAACATGGTCGACGAATAATGTATGATTAAATACCAAATACCCGGAAGTATCTTAATACATATTACGAGTAGACCATATTTCCCAAACTATACACCGCGCTTGGCCAACGTAGCGTGCGGTTGCAACTTTTGCCCGAAAAAAAGCTTTTTCATATAGTCCGCTGGTCCATTGCCTGCAATGGGTGTTTACTTCACCGGTGTCTTACTCCCATTAAAAATGATGTCGTTACTGCCCCAACAACGCGTAATAAAACGATACGATTGTAAATTCATTATCTTAGCTCTCGCTTTAACTCGGAATGCATTATATGCCTGGCAGTAACCTTTTCTGGTTTCGCACTTTTGAAAGGGAACGAGGAAATGCGAGTGGTAGCCGAACGTTGACGCAGCTCTCGGCTCCTCGCTGCTCGAACACCCAGCTCAACATCTTGCTTGAGTAGATCCAAGTTATTCCCCGGGTCACATCGCGTGATCAAACATGGAGCGACACAGGCGATGCTCTCCACTCCTAGCATGTGCTAAACGAGCGAGCTCCGGGATTTCGGCATTTCTGCCAAGCACGCAATTTTCACTTCAATGCGTTCGCATATGTTGCCCCGGTGCACGCAGCCGTCTTTGGACACTGGTTGCGTGAGGCCGCGTCAGGGTTCCTGCCATGCTCTTGCGCTCCGTTCATTTGCTCATTACGTCCACTTTCTTACCTAAAGGGAAAAAAGTTGACGCCCACTCCAGCTTTAACGACGACATCGGGGCGTAGGGACGTGGTTTCGTTTCCCCGGTGTGTGCGCGACGTACGCGACGATGTAAAGCCAAAGCTCAGCGACGATGCTGTTTGCGCGAGACTACCGACTTCTGGGAAGAAAGCATGGCTCTTGGAGGACAACGGTGTGTCGACCATAGGTGGTGGCTGCATCTGAAACGGCCGATGCCCGGGAGAACGGACTGGCTCTCCAAAGGTGACGGTACACGGACCCCGGTGAAGCGGCAATTCTCATCCCTCTCCGGGTTGGAACCCCCGCGCTAAATGCCTACGCATTTGGTCGAGAATCGGCGTAACAACCGCGGTAATTTCGGCATCATTTTTTTCTTTCTTCATTACTTCGGTGCGCTTTCTGGATAGGGTCTTTTTCGAGAAATCCCTTTTTCATCTTGGTCGTATCATATGCCTCGCTCCCGAGGTAGCAGAGTTGCTGGGGCGCCAGAAATATCGGTGCTCAAACCGCATTTAACTCGACACTGCATCGCATTCTGCATTATTAATGCCTTTGCCACGGCAGGGCGGGAAAGGAGCAACTTTTTGAATAACTTGCACATTGTTGTAACGGAAACAAAAATACGTGTGAATGCTCTTCATTTTGAAGGCGTCGCGACTGTGGTTCCTAAAGACGCCGCCCTAGTTGCTTACTCACCCATAGTTGCGCTTTTACGACTACAGGCAGCGGACGTTGGTGCCACGGCTATCAATCTTGATCTATACTGTCCGCCTGGCAGCATCTACCTCACGTGCCGCCTGCGAGGGAGTCGAGGGCAAAAGCAACACGCCGAGTCTCGGTTGGTTTCGTTGACTGATGCCCGAAAGGAAACAGTGCAATCTTGACAAGTGCACCGAGTTTACAACGGCACCGATAATGAGCGACTTCGTACAGGCTCACGAACATCACTCTTTGAACGTGTACTATAGTATGGGGACTACAGTCCATAAAATGTGGTATACTTTTATTTGAAAGAATGCCCATCCTCGGGATTGACCTAGATTCGAGTAAATCGGGCGTGTCCAGTGTCACCTTTGGTGCATTTTTTTTCTTTTTGCACTTCCAAATTTCTAAGGCTTATTTTCCTCCCCTTTAGCGTGTGCACTTTTTTGTGGATGAAAGAAAACAATGGCAGTGATAGTGATGGTTTTTCTGGTCTTTTTAAAAGTAAAATGAACTATTGGACATATAAACGTAATAGTAAACATACCCCGATTACGATATCATTGAATAGTCTAATTTCGCGCATACTTTCGCAGCTAGTGACAATTATCACATCTATTCACACGCAAGTTTTCTTCTCAACCATTATATATAGTCGGAGGTCGATCTATATAATAGCGGAGAAAGAATATTGACGTATACAAACGAGGGAAATTTCCGAGCCCGTCGGACAAATCAGATGCCGCCCCTGGTCGGTGGCTGCTTCTAGCATGCCGGTGCGAAGTGGCGAAGCTTGACGCGCGTGCATCACTAGCGTGCCACGTCTACAGGCAAATGAAATTAGTGGAACCGGGGAGTGAGCCCCCGAGCACGGCAGAGCGCTCACACATGCCAGAGGAAGGGAGGACGAATGGACTGTTGCGGAAGGCCTAATGGTTTTTTTGCCCCTGTGCACCGCAGCTGTTGCCCGTCACACCCGCCCGGGCAGGATCCGGCTAGAAGTGCAGACAGGCAGCGATGAAAAAGAGGGTGGCCGCCTGCCCTATGCGTTGCGCAAACCGTGTCAGATGGCACTTTTTGGATGCAAAAGCCCGGGAAGGCAAACACCTACAAATGGGAAATGAATGCACGTAGGCTGGAAGATGTTTAGCAGGTGTTCATGAATGTAACGGCCAGGTATACATATTAACGAAAACGTCTTTGAAAGCTCTCTCTCATTCCTAATACGCTGCTCTGTCCATCTCCTCTTCAGCTAATACATACCACTCGCAGCGACATCTTCCCCATTTGCACCAAGCTGCGCCAAAGTGCTTACCCCTTTGTGGATGAAAGGTGCAAAACATTTACGGCTGTCGATCCCGTTTGGGATATCGGAAGCTTTCCCGACACACGACGGCTTGAGCCGCCCTGGTGCCAGTAGACCCGGCCTGGACGGCTGCGTGGGGGCTGAGGGGGCCCTTTGCAGGAGCGAGGGCTGCCAGCCGGTCTGCCGGCAGGGCTGCGAGCACGGCCGGTGCGTGGAGCCGGACAAGTGCCGCTGCCACTTCGGCTACGTGGGGCACAACTGCTCGACAAGCTGCCGGTGCCACGGCCACAGCGACTGCGTCGGGCCCGACCGCCTCGACGAGTGCATCAGGTGCCACAACCACACGCTGGTACGCACGGCCGGCCCGCCTCCTCTTGACGCGGGTCGCGACGAGATCTAAGCGGCAGTCGTAGCATTCATCTATGTGTTCGGATCGGTAGTGTGGCGGCATCGAAGGTAGTGGACGCGCGTGATGTGATGGCGGTGCATGACGATTCGGAGAGGCCGTGGGGGACGCGCGTGATGTGATGGCGGTGCATGACGATTCGGAGAGGCCGTGAGGGACGCGAGTTGCGTGGCGTAGCCGGGGCACGAGGCATCTTGAGCAAACAAATTCGCCCCAAAAACTCCGTCTCTCGTTAGATTCTTCTCCCACCTTTTCGTAGTCGTGCATGCGAACGAACGTGCACTCTCTCTCGCCTTTGACCGCGTTCGTTGCGGCCGAGGGCCTTGCCGGGACGCGCGGCAAGGTCGCCGGATCTTTGCGGTTGGCAGACCTCCGTCGAGACTCCCACCAGCTCTAACACCCAGCATTCATTGCTGGTGCGCTGCAACGCCGTCCTCTTTGCGCACCGTGTCTATTGCGCTCGCGGTCTATCGAGCGTGCGGGAAAGGCTGCATTCCGGTCGATGGGCGGGAGGACGGGTTTGACTCTGATAAGGCCCCCTTGAAACCTGTGGAGCGACAGCGTCCGGTACGGTCGTGTGTCGTTAATGTGGATCGTGTTAGTACGTATTCCACCACACGAAATGACGTCCCTCCTTCACATTGCGGTAGTTGTTGTTCATCTTGTTGATGTTGTAGTGGGCAATGTCCGCCATCCGTGTTGCAAAATCCTAGATTCCGCCTGCGTACAAAGCGGAGACGTTACCACCGAAATAAGCCGCAACGTTAATAACCCATTTTATTTGTCGCGTTTTGTGTAGTACCCAATGTGCTCTGGACGCGCTCTCTGGAAAAAACATGGCATATAACGAAACGCCGTCGTAGCACCGTCAATGCCAAGGCCGCATGCCGGGAGATGCGCTTTCATGCGCTCCGGAACCAAAAAGAAACCAAAGCGTTTAGGCCAAGAGCTTGTGTCGGTTCACGCGCTCTAGAACAAAAAAGAAACAAAAGCATCGGGAACAAAATGGTCGGATGTTCATTTTCTTCCAAAAACGATTTTGTTCATGCACCGTGCCGTGTGTGACTGCCACGCCAATGTCGACGGCTTCGCCGCGATGTGTCGCAGCTATCTTTGTGACTGAACTGGAGATAAACGTGGGACTGGTCAATTCTCTGGGGACCGACCGGGCGATTTCGGAAAGAGGCGTTTGCGTTAATGACCGTCCTTGGAGCGGGGAAGCGGGGCTCCCCAATGGCGACCCTCCCTAGGTGTGACCTGGTCCTTTGGCCCACAGGGCCCCCAGTGCGGCCGCTGCGAGCCCTTCTATGTGGGCAACCCGAGCAAGGGGGCGCCTGCGTGCCCTGCCTGGACTACTGCAACCAGCACACCAACATCTGCGTGGAGGCTGGCCAGCTGGACTTTAACGAGTCCTCGGCCTCCCTCTCCCCTTCCGAGTACCTAGAGGTGAGGCCGCCCTCCCTGCCCCGGTGGGGCCTCGTTTCTCAACCGGTTTTCCAGGGCTCCCCAGAGAGTACCCCAATTACGCCCGAGACAGTTCTGGACCTTTTGACAGCGAGGAAGCTGCGAAAAGACTCGCGAGTCCCCTTTTACGCATTTTTGGACAGGGGATTGACCGAGCGCGTTAAAGAACATATGCGAAGGGAAAGAAAGAATTTTAAAAAACAGCCTAGATGGAAAAAAGATATTTCTAAAACAAATTTGCAGAGGGAAAAAAAATTTTAGAGCTATATTTACGGCGCAAAATGAACTCGTAGTTGGTGCCCGTGGAAGCATGCGGAAAAGTGGCTACCAGAGTCACGCGACTGGCCACTATAGTCACGTGGTGCTTGCGCTGTTTCGGGAGCTTTCTAGGGGCTTTAAATGTTACTCATCATTCTTCGTTCTATTGCGACAAAAAGAGGAACGTTAATAACGAACTTTAGAGCCCAGAGGAAGATCCCGAAAGAGTGCAAGAAGCACGTGGCAGACCCGTGCGCCGGTTAGAAATTGACGGCAGTGGCGTGCCGGAGTGTTCCCTTCCAGCGGCAGGGTGGAGAAAAGTCGCTAAGTAATGATGATGGTAATTACTTATTTCTGATTTTTAATTTTTTATTCTTCAGCTGGATGGAACTGGCAAAGCTTATTTTATTATTTGAAACAATATTTGAAACTACTTTCCGCGTATAAAGAAGAAAATAATACGCGCTGAGCCGGCGGTGCGCCACACTTGGCGTGCATCGGTGTGCCACGCTCAGCGTGTGGCAGCGTGTGGGCTCTGGCGACTTCGGCAGCGGCGCTTAAAGGGTAACTGCAAAGAAGAAAAAGTTTTTTTAACAGCCTATATGGGACAAGCATGTCACAAAACAAATCTTCCGTGAAAAAACAAATTTTTTCTATCAATATTTACGCCCCAGGACGTCATTTAGCCAGAGTCACAACTTCTCCACTTTGAAACTCCCCGCTCTTTCGACGCGTGCGGAGTGGCTGTTATACGTCACTCCGTGACGTATAACAGCAACTACGTGACGTATGATACCAACTTTGTGGCGCGCGATTTAGAACGGACATAATAGCCGCAAACTAAAATCAGTCCCGCGCAATAAATATTGCTGTAAAAATTATTGTTTTTGGCGGAAAAATTGTTTTGTGAAATGCTTATCCCAATTAGGCTGTTTAAAAATACACTTTTTTCTTTGCATTACCCTTTAACGTCTCCGGCGTAACTTGCAGCGCGGCAGTGCAGGTTTACCAGCGTGACTAATGGCCACTCACGCAACTGGTAGCCACTCGGGCGCCAACCACAAATTCGTTTTGCGCCGTAATAGTATTAATAAAAAAAAATTTAGTTCGTAAATTAATTTTTGACATTCTTTTTCCATTTAGGCTGTCTAAAAATTATTTTTTCTCCTTTGCGTATGTTTTTTAAGGCACCGCGGCTCGGATTACGTGGAACAAAAGCTCGCACCGCAGAACCTGGAGAGCCTGGGATCGGTATCCACCCCTGTCCGTTTCGATCCGGAGAAGCATATTGCCACCGGGTGGTGTGCGTTAAAGACCCGGGCTAGTGGTTGTATAGCACCACCCAAATTTTTCACCTCCAGGCGGAATCACGCCACGGGGGCCGACTAACCTTCCGTCGTCTCAACATACGCGCGCCCTCAAGGAAAACCTCGCAAGCGCATTACCCTCACCCACAGAAGGAGAACGGCGTGTCATTCAAGCGCCCGGCCGCGCGCTTCGTGCATTTCGCCGTGCTTTTAGCTGCTGCGCACGTGCTCAAAGTGCACGAGACGACAAGGCACCGTCGAAAATAGAAAACTTGCTCGGAAGGCGGTACAACTGAAGCTACTCTCTGCCGTTCTGGCCTTGCCCGCGACCGCAACCCGTCGCATTTGTGGAGGAGCCAGCCATCCTCCCTCGACGTGGTAGCGGTGTTGTGACCGTGCAGTCGTTCAAGCGCATCGAGCTACGGTCCCCTGGAGTCTGCCGTGTGCCGCTTCTGCCAGAACAGCACGGTGGGGCGGCAGTGCGAGGAGTGCAAAGAGGGCTTCTTCCTGGCAGCCAGGGATGTCAGCATGGGTTGCCGGCCGTGAGTTTCTCCTTTCTCCTCCCCCTCTGCCCCCAGAGTGGGACGTTTACTTTTAGGAATTTTCGAAAGTCTGCAGAAACACGTATTGCGTGTGACTGGAAGATTTTTATTCTCGGTGGATACGGGGAATTGATGGAACGGAATTGCCAGGGGAATAGAGAATGGTAGCGGAATCGGCTAGAAGTGCTCTTACACTATCGCCAGGGGATGGGCACAGCGCCGTTGAGCCTGCATTAGCCACGTGGCGAGCGTGTCCCTGACACTTTGGTGGCGTCTCATGACGGACGCAATGGCGAGGTGCGCACGTCTGCCGCCGCACTCTCCTTGAGCACGTTTTCCGCCGCGCGGTTCGTTAGCGAGGATCGAGTGCCTCCCTGTCGGTACGGTTCAGAGCCCGACGGGTCCGGCCGTTGCAGGTGCGAGTGCCACGGACACGGCGACCACGTGCGACCGCCGGACGGGTGAGAACTGCAACTGCAAGAACAACACGGAGAATGACCGCCAGTGCAGCCAGAAAAGTGGCAAGAACAACGCCAGTCCGTGCTGGAATCTGCAGGTGGGGCACCGGCGACCGGGCCACGCGAACCTGATCCTTCCCTCTCCCGCAGTGCTCCAAGTGCAAGGAAAACTTCCAGGAGCGTTCCGACCAACGGCCACCAGTGCTATCGACACATGCGGCTCGAACAGGAGTACTGCGCCGATCCCCACACGCAAGGTGACCCTTTACGCCTCAAACTCAACTCTGGCAAATTTTATATCCTAACTAAAAGCAGAGGCAAAATCCTAGTTTGAAGCAAAAATGCGTCACCATCCGTAACCTTGCTGGAACCTACATTCATATCTGAGGACAGACTTGAAAAAATTTAACTGAATTGCAAAGTAGTAACCGCTAAGTAATGTATTCTACCAACGAGATTAGCGATTCAGTTTCAGCGAATGATCAAAAAGAAAACTCCGTGGCATGGTCTTCGACCGCCACGCAGACATTCTGATTACCGATTATGTGCAGAAAGGTAGCAGTATGCTCCGTTAACAGACGCATAAAAGTGGTGATGTTCGAGCCTTCTGGCGTTCTTGTTCGAAAAAATTAAAAAATTGAATACTTTTTTGAGGTTTTAATTTGGAAAACTTTGGAACTATAAAACCTTGCTGGATTAAAACTAACAATTGAAGAAGCGACGTGTTGGTTAATGGATGCACAAGCGGAAGTATAAAACGAGACGAGGACGGGGAACAGGACATCTTCAAAGATGTCCTGTTTGAAAGATGTCCTGTTCCGTCCTACGCTCGCTGTTTTATACTTTCAGTTTGCATTAAAACTAAAAAGTTAGCATGCGGAGATGCTTGAAACTTAGTTCAAGGTCTCAAATTTCCTTAAAGATTAAGTTTGGAAAAGTCTAAGATTTCTTATTTCGCCAGATTCAAATTTTATAAAATTATAAAATTTCTAATATCTTGCAGTGCCAGTTGGAAAAAGCTGAGCGAAGTTCGAAGTCTTCGACGATGCTCATTTTTGTGTTGAAAAGCCCCCGTCAATCTTTTGCAGGGCCGTACATCAAAGCGGTAGGTTTCAAAAATTCAAAATTAAAGCTCAAAGGTACTGACAGGCAGCCAAAACGCGCTCGTGATAATTAGGTCCTACTCGAAGAAGCGTCCGCGAAGGAAGAAATTTGTGTGTTCACCATACGGCGGTTGGAGGCGGTCGTGAAGAAGGCCTGGCGCAGAGTGCAGCCGGAGCCGACGGCGCTGCCCCAGGGCGCACGGCGTTCTTCGTGGTGCAGCCGCGCTACATGAACGTGGACATCCGCATCGTGGTGGACGTGACCTCGGGGTCGGCGGACCTGCACCTGTCAGCCAAGCAGCAGCCGCCGGGTGGAACTGAACCGGTCAAGCGGGGCCCACCTGGTGACGCTGGACCGGCGCTGCGGGCCAGCCGAGGCGACCCGGGGCTGGAGCGGCGGCGGAGCGCCGCCCGGGCCCGGCCACCTACGTGCGGGTGCGGGACCCCGCGAGGTGCTGCTGTGCACGGCCTGCGCGCGCGCCTGGTGGTGACGGTGCCCCAGGACGTGTACGACCTGCGCAGCACCGCCTCTACCTGGTCCTGCTGGGTGCGGAGGAGCCTGCTCGAGGCAGCCTCTTCTTCCGCCAGGACCAGACGCGCATCGACCTGTTTGTCTTCTTCTCGGTCTTCTTCTCCTGCTTCTTCCCTGTTCTTGGCCGCCTGCGTGGTGGTTGGAAGCTCAAGGGGGCCCTGGACGTGCGCCCGCCCGGCGCCTGCACGCCGCAGATGGAGCACATGGCCCAGCGACCGGTTGCCCGGTCTGCTGTGGCCCTGCCCGAGGGGGGAGCCCCGCCGCCTCGCAGGAAGCGCGGGGCCCCGGGACTCCCCAAGGGGGCCGGGGCCACCCGCCCAGTGGCCGTGGAGCCCACCGGGACGGCGTGGCCACCGCGCCGCTCGTCCAGCTGCCCGGCGGGCTCTCGGCCCCGTGCGCC
>JAZHYW010052593.1:0-16668 GCA_037355805.1 Ixodes ricinus
GGGTGGTTTCATTTGAAATCGAACACGCTTGTCGAGGTGGGTCTTTCGATTTTTTTTGAAAAAATATATGTAATTGCCCCATTTCTGGAAAGAACAAAACCGCTTTTCAAAATTTTTTAAAAAATATTTCGCTTCACGAAAAATTATTGAGTGGAGCAGGGTGAAAATCGGTTTTTTACTCCGTGATTTTTCTACCCAGTTCTGTACGCTGGTATAAATACGGGAAGCATACAAAACTCACAGTAATTTTTTGTGCTCTTGTATGTTATTTTGACTATTTTTTAGTTGAAAGGAAAATAATTTTGTATTTTTGTTTATTGAGATAAAAAATGCCAAACATCGTCTCTTTGACAATCCGGTGACATCTTCAGAGCCTTGTAACTCATGAGTTATTATATTTGTCGCTTACCAAATACTATGCGGGTGTAGCCCTATACATGGGCTATCGACGGGCATAAGTTTAGTTTATTTTATTTTCACTGAAATTTTTATATAAAATTTGAAATATCGTCGAAAATGAAATTTACCGATATTTTGAACCCACTTTATTAAAAAAGGCCATTTTTTATTTCGTTCAATTTTTTTATTATTGCTGCCGATCATATGAACTTTCAATTGGCTTGATGCGATTTCCCCCTTTTTTGTTGTATCTTCTCTAGAAGTGATCAAAATCACTCCCACGTGACAATGCGGTGACAACTTCAGAGCCTTGTAACTCATGAGTTATTTTATTTGTCGCTTACCAAATACTATGCGGGTGTAGCCCTATACATGGAATATCGACGGGCATAAGTTTAGTTTATTTTATTTTCACAGAATTTTTTATATAAAATATGAAATATCGTCGAAAATGAAATTAACCGATATTTTGAACCCACTTTATCGAAAAAGGCCATTGTTTATTTCTTTCAATTTTTTTTTATTATTGCTGCCGATAATATGAACTTTCAATTGGCTCGATGGGATTTCCCCTTTTTTGTTGTATCTTCTCTAGAAATGATCGAAATCGCTCCCGCTTTCTCATAACGGCCAAACGCAGTTTCCGCAGGTCGGCTTCGCTGCAAAGACTAAACTGCTTATTTGTGTGTTCAAATGCAGCGGGTAAATTCATTTTGATTGAGTACACTCGTGCTTGGCTACATATTGTTTTTTTCTTAATTTTTAATGATGGCAACTGAAATTCCTTAGTCCGATCGTTAGCGGTACAGCGGATGTTCCATTACCTTTATTTATTCCCAAACCAAAGCAATGTGTGCCTAGCCAAAGCAAATCTACCGTAGCCAATTAAAATAAAATCGTCAAATCGCTTTTCTATATTCCAGAAGGCTGTACAATCTTTGCATTAAGCTCGGTGCGACAAAGCGGAGAAACTAAAAGTCTACAGAGACATTAAGTGACTGCTTTCGCTGCCTTCTGTGCATGTGGGAATCGTTGCTTCTTGGCATCAGAGATATCGATCAGTCTTGAACAAAACCCAACACTTTTATTTTTAACTGCACACACTCGTTCAAACAGAAGGGCCACCGTCTCGGGTTCACCGCTCGCTCGCTTTGGCTCCAGTTTTCGTTCTGTCCGTCTCGACTTACCACGCTGTTGAACTTCTCGGCTGCATCCGACCGCTGCGGTACAAAGTTCAGCTCGCCTCCCGCGCTCGATCGTCTAAGCAGAGGCAAGCCGATGCCGTTGTCAAAAAGTTCCAATATTGCGTTGCTCGTGAAGTGGACTATTTAAAGCACAACAAAATATTGTTTTACACGTGCATCCTAAATATATTAGCGTTAATTAATAAAAGTGTCTATTTATCGCCAATTGGTGTTTGTGTTCTGTAAAACATTGTCTTCGGTTCATGTAAACTCTGTCCGTTTTCCTCACTTTTGTTCTGCAAACTGCTTTTCCTTCTAAAAGAGGGGCATGTGATAATACATATTTTTGATATACACGCTGACAATAAAGAACAGGCAATTACATGGTTATTTGAACGCACGCGACAAGACACATCATGGATTGGCGCCCGTGCCGGATGCTTCCTGGGTGTAACGGAGATGGGTCTATAGCGCGAAGGGCCGGGCGTGCTGTACGTGCCTTACAAGCTGTGTATAGCACAAACAGATATATGACCCCGGTCTGGCTACATGAAGGGCTCGTTCCGCTTTCTCCGCCCTTTGTGCCCTGGCTTTAGACATCGGATAATGGAACATCCGCTGCACCGCTAACTATCAGACTAAAGAATGTCAGTTGCCATTATTAAAAATTTAGAAAATACAATATGCAGCCAAGCACGAGTGTTCTCAATCAAAATGAATTTACCCGCTGCATTTGAACACACAAATAAGCAGTTTAGTCTTTGCAGCGAAGCCGACCTGCGGAAACTGCGTTTGGCCGTTATGAGAAAGCGGGAGCGATTTCGATCATTTCTAGAGAAGATACAACAAAAAAGGGGGAAATCCCATCGAGCCAATTGAAAGTTCATATTATCGGCAGCAATAATAAAAAAAATTGAAAGAAATAAACAATGGCCTTTTTCGATAAAGTGGGTTCAAAATATCGGTTAATTTCATTTTCGACGATATTTCATATTTTATATAAAAAATTCTGTGAAAATAAAATAAACTATACTTATGCCCGTCGATATTCCATGTATAGGGCTACACCCGCATAGTATTTGGTAAGCGACAAATAAAATAACTCATGAGTTACAAGGCTCTGAAGTTGTCACCGCATTGTCACGTGGGAGTGATTTTGATCACTTCTAGAGAAGATACAACAAAAAAGGGGAAATCGCATCAAGCCAATTGAAAGTTCATATGATCGGCAGCAATAATAAAAAAATTGAACGAAATAAAAAATGGCCTTTTTTAATAAAGTGGGTTCAAAATATCGGTAAATTTCATTTTCGACGATATTTCAAATTTTATATAAAAATTTCAGTGAAAATAAAATAAACTAAACTTATGCCCGTCGATAGCCCATGTATAGGGCTACACCCGCATAGTATTTGGTAAGCGACAAATATAATAACTCATGAGTTACAAGGCTCTGAAGATGTCGCCGGATTGTCAAAGAGACGATGTTTGGCATTTTTTATCTCAATAAACAAAAATACAAAATTATTTTCCTTTCAACTAAAAAATAGTCAAAATAACATACAAGAGCACAAAAAATTACTGTGAGTTTTGTATGCTTCCCGTATTTATACCAGCGTACAGAACTGGGTAGAAAAATCACGGAGTAAAAAACCGATTTTCACCCTGCTCCACTCAATAATTTTTCGTGAAGCGAAATATTTTTTTAAAAAATTTTGAAAAGCGGTTTTGTTCTTTCCAGAAATGGGGCAATTACATATATTTAAAAAAAAAATCGAAAGACCCACCCCGACAAGCGTGTTCGATTTCAAATGAAACCACCCACCAATATTTTATAAAGAAAAGGCTGTAACGATGAAGGAGCTAAAAATAAGTTACGTTTGAGGATAACCAAGCATGCGGTTGGCGTTATTAACCATGTATGTAACATGCTCGTCCCAGGAGAGATCGGAGGTTAATATCGCACTCAGATATTTGTATGAGTCTACGAGCTGTAATGCTGCATTATTAAGGTTATAAGCAGTAGTAAAAGCAGTAGTGGAGAGATAGTGCAACCAACCTCTGCTGCACAGTCATCGCGCGACGCAGCAGAGGTTGATTGCACTATCTCTCCACGAGGGCGCTGGTGCCGCCGGGGCCAAGATGCGCTCCGATAGCAAACCGAAACTTAAAAACCCGTCTAATTTGTGCGGTTTTTCAGAAAGCTGTAAAATGCTTCGCGTGCCTTCTATCGTTCTGCAGTTTGTTGAAATAGTGTTTTTTGATGATGCTGAGCAATTTTCTAATTGAAACCATGCCCTTAAACACAATATTAAAAAAGTTAATTACGCAAAAATAATTAACAATCCAATTATCCCAGACTTGAATAATTTTTCCTAAATAGGCCCCTGGCCCAGGATTAAAACGACACAAGCCTTTTTTTGCGACGCGTAGTTTTCGCAATATCAAATTTGTCCACCTTTCGTGAAACACCCTGTATATATATATATATACAGTTTTTTTTAACTTAAAGGGGCCCTGCAATCATATTTAAGGGGGCCCTGCAACAACTTTCTGACTGGTTTTTAATTTGTACCGAACCTAGAGCGCACTGAACGTAGTAACTTAATGAAACTTTTCTCAAATTTCGCGTTATTTTAAACCCGAAGTGTCTAGTGTTACGTCCGACGTAACCCAAGTTACGTCCAAATCTCCGCCTTCCCTAGGTTCACGGGGGAGAGAGAGGAGGGCGGGGGGGGGAGGGTTAGGTATACGCGTTTCAGTGGTCCGTCCGGACGTAACGCTAGCCACAGCGTATTTTAAAAGTTAAAGGCAAATTAGAATTACAAAAACAAGCAAAAAATAACCTCCTTCATGACGCTGTAGGTCTGGCTTGAGTGGCCGTGAACTAGAGGAGGGTAAGTGAGCTCATCGAGCATTCAAGGGTGCCGCACTCCGTGGCGACGGCTCGAGAGGGCGCCACTAAAGCATGTGTTGGATAGGCTGTATGAAGCGGGCAGCCAGGGCGGCTCGCATTGCATTTGCTGCGCGATTAAAGATTATTTCGGCACTGACACTTCATTGGCCAAAACCTAAAATAAGGAGTGCGGCAGCCGTGAGCGCTCGATGAGCTCACTATCCCTCCTCTAGTTCACAGCCACTCAAGCCAGGACCTACGACGTCATAAACGAGGTTATTTTTTGCTTGTTTTTGTAATTCTAATTTGCCTATAACTTTTAATTAAAAGCGAATTTTGCGAAAAGAAAAGTTTCATTAAGTTACTACGTTCAGTGCGCTTAGGTTTGGTGCAAATTAAAAACCAGTCAAAAAGTTGTTGCAGCGCCCCTTTAACAGATTTGTTTGAAACAAGTCGTGAAAGTTACACTAATCCGGTTTGTGCAGGTGAGTTATACGGCCAGAGGGACAGGGAACAAATCATAACGATCAGTCGGCAAATTATTTAAGATTCGTAAATTAACTTCTTAACTGTTGAAACTAGACATATGGTTCCTATTAGAAACTTGCTCAGCGTCATCGAAAATCGCCAAATTAACTCTTTTTAAAAGGATGTAACGCTCCATTTGGACGCGTTTCTAGGTTTCGGTTTCTTACAGGAGCGCATCTTTGCGCCCGCAGTCCTGCCCCCGGTGATCACGGCGCGAAGCCGCACCTTCACCTCCCTTGTAGCATGGAGGGAAGGTTTGCGCACGTGAGTTGCGCGTCTCGTCCACTGGGGTGCAGGACCGCGGGCGCAGAGATGCGCTCCGATAAGAAATCGAAACCTAGAAACGCGTCCAAATGATGCGTTTTTACGGAACGCCGTTATATATACTGCGTCTGCATCATATCCTTCTAAAAAAGTTTATTTAGTGGTTTTTGATGACGCTGAGCAAGGTTTCTAATTGGAACCATCTGTATATTTTCATTAATTAAAAAGTTAACGAATTTTAATTAATTAGCTGACTGATCGTTACGATTAGCCCCTGTACTCTGTCCCCCTGGCCGTATAACTCACCTACACAAACCGCATTACTGTAACTTTCGATGATCTTTTTAAACAAATCTGTTAAAATAAAAATTCTGTATATATACATATAAGCGCCCAGCTCTATATACTCGAACATACCTAGGTTTAATAAAACTTTTAAAAAGGTGCCGCTTGCGTCAGGCTTCACCGCTTTGCACATGGCTGCTTGAGAAGCAGCTAATGCGGCTAGGGTGTTTTTCTAAGACGTCAAATATTGAGAACAATAAAAACAATGGACATTTAAATATATATGTGTGTATTTAAATTCTCATTGTTTTTATATACTGTAAACGACTGATTTTTCGCGGGCTCAATATTTCGCGATTTAGGTCAAAGCTGAAGTTCTAGAATAATTCGCGGGTTCTAATTTTTGCGACGCGGTGGAATCTCAATATAGATTCTAATCTGTTTACATTTTAAAAAATTGTTCGCGGGACCTATTTTTCGCAAATTGTAGGCGAATCAAATTAAGTCGTTTACAGTATATATATATAGTTTAAATTTTTATTGTTATACTGTTTTGAATATTTGCCGTCTTCGGAAAACACCCTTGCCGTGTCAGCTGCTTCTCCGAGCACCCCTGTGCAAAGCGGCGAAGCCTGACGTGAGCGGCACAATTTTAAACGTTTTGTTCAACCTAGGGTGCCCACATGTTTTTGCCACTCCGTAGGCACCCTAGTTCAACCTATGTTAGAGTATTTAGAGTTGGGCGCTTAGTGGAGAACGGACGGTTGCTTGGTATTTTACGGTATATATGTATATATAAACTGCACCGTGCCCTAGCCGTTCAACTTAACCTGCGTGTCGCTTGTATTTTTAGTTATTTTTCATCAATATGTAAAGTTGTGAAGAAACAACCACCTTGTTTATGTTATGAGCATCAATGTTTACGTTTAATGAGTATTTAGCAAAACTGAGGAGGACGTTTCATGGTTGCCTTTCTGCGTGTTGTTGGACGTTGGCGGTCTTGCCACATTGCCAGCAAAGTCGAAGCCGCACACCCCTACATTACACTGATGACACAGTTTTCATCAACTGGGGTATGTATGCTGCAGCTGTTAACACAAAAAAAGATAAATATATTTTTTTATCTGTTGTTGAGAGCAACAGATGGTTGACGCACGCAATTGGAGCCTCGTCCTTCAGAGCGCACCCATTCTCTAATCTATAATGACGTCTAACCAGTTTCGCGTTGCACTCTTGCAGCTAACGTTAGCAGGCAACACGAAGGAAAATATGTGGAAAGCTAGTACGGCGATCAAGAAAGCAGCAGACAGTGGAGCCCAGATGGTCTGCTTGCCTGCGGGGTTCGCATGCCCCAACGGCAGCCGGAACTACCTGCAGTCCGCTGAGGCCGTTCCAGGGCAAACGAGCGAAATGTTGTCGCACTCCGCGAGGGAGAGCAACATTTATCTCGTCGGTGGTACGATGATCGAACAGGATGGCGGACACATGTTCAAAACGTGCCTCGTGTACGGTCCCGACGGTTCGCTGGTTGCCAAGTACCGAAAACTGCACTTGTTCGACATCGACGTCCCAGGCAAGCTAACCCACCGCGAGTCGGACGTCATCACACCAGGAGATAAGCTTGCCGTCTTTGAGACACCCTTTTGCAAAGTAGGCCTCGGCATCTGCTACGATCTTCGATATCCGCAGCTGGCGCAAGCATACGCTGACCTCGGATGCAGGCTATTGGTGTTTCCCGGTGCCTTCAACAGGACCATGGGTTCGCTTCACTGGGAGCTGCTTCAGAGAGCAAGGCAGCGGACAACCAGGTATACGTGGCAACGGTATCGTCTGCAACGAACGAACTGATGTCGTATGTTGCTTGGGGACACAGCATGCTGGTCGATCCCCAGGGGAAGGTGGTGCAGTCGGCGGGACACGACGAAGCCGTTGTGGTAGGAGTGGTGGATTTGGACCACTTGTGTTCAGTGAGAAAGCAGGAACCTCTGTGGAAGCAGCGTCGTGGTGATATTTACTGCGTACAGTAAGAATCCCTTACAAAATTGTCATATATGGACCTGATATGTTTATTATACGGCCATACAGTATATTCATATAAGGAGAAACAAGAAGCAGTATATCGCCATATAAGGGAGCAAATGGGGGCATATGCTATGGCTAGGGTTCGGAGTTTTCGGTTCAACCCATAAAAACCGATAAAAGTATGCCGAATCCATTTTCAGAAATTCGGTTTTAACCGAAAAAGGTCAGTTTGTAGGTTCGTTTTCGGGTTAAACCAATAAAAGTACGTGTATTCCGTTTTCTAAAATTCGGTTTTAACCGGAAAAAGTTAGTTTTTACGGCCACGTCGAGGGGGGGGAGGGGAGGGGAGATAGGGTTTTGCAAGGTTCGACATTGTGTAAAGTCTTCATGATTGCCCTCCTCCAAGGTTCAACATGCAACAAAAGAGGTCTTGGTTGGCCTTCGCAAAGCATCTGTGTCCTTTCTGTGTTCGGGCTTAGTTTGTAAGTTCCTGGTACTAAAAAAAGTTCGGGTGCCATGCACTTCAGAGGACATCGAGGAAAGCCGTTAATGCCTTTCTTAACACCCTCTCTCAACCTTCACTGTAATTAAAAACATAAATACAATAGATTTTTTTTCCCATTCTGTTGGTTTTTGCACGGTCATCACCTCAGACGGTCACGTCGTCAGAATGGGAAGGAAAAAGCAGCGTGCTAAAGATTATCCCCGCGAATTTCGTGATTTTGATGTGTGTCCTGACGGAAGTTGTAGCAAAGACCACGTATGTATATGTGCTGTGGTTATTCGAGTGATCACAAAATCGCAGTCACAAGGATCATCTGATCCGGTGTCCGATGGTGTTTCTTTCCTATTCACCGAAAAAAAAACGCTTAACTTTTTTGGGAATAAATATGCACCGAAAAAAACCAAAAATTGTATTTTAAAATAAACACCGAAAAAATTATGCCGAATTTTGAAAAAATAAAAACCGAAAACGCGGAACCCTAGCTATGGCATATGCCCCCATTCCCAAGCGATCGACGACAGTGTGTTTCACTTGGGCATTTTCAGATCACATTTTTTCCAATCAAAGCTGGTGTACCGCAGGGGTAAGTTCTGAGCCCATAATTGTTCAATATTTATGTTAATGACCTCCACAACGCTGTGCCAGTTTCGTTATTCTAATATGCTGACGATACCGTTATTTTATCCAGAGCTACCAATTATTTAGATGCAATCTCTTCTCTGCAAGCTGCTGAGATTAAAATTATGGACTGGTTTGCAGCTAATTTAATTGTTAATGCTTCGAAAACGTAGCTCATTTGTTTTCATAACCCTTAAAAAAGTTAGACCCACCTATCCTTTACTGTTACATGCGTCCAATAGACCCTTTCCGAAATTCAGTGCCATCTGGTGGTTCGTAAAGCAGTTTAGGTTTTGCCATATCAATGGCGGAAATGAACTTGTATCGGCACCGTCACTTTTGCAAGTCAACGGCACGCGAGGAATTCTTCAGTGTGAGTTCGTTCTCGATCACTTTCAGTTCGATGGTGACCAAGAACCTGCATTCAGAACAAAGCTCCAACCACACCGTGGCTCCAACCCACTCAGATGCCTCGAGAACATTCTATACACCAAAGTGCTTTAAAGCCGATTGTGTGCCGCCCGCAGATTGACTGAATCCGAGTTATTAGAAATAAACGCTTACGTAGCTCTTGTGTTTCATTCCTACGTCGCGTCGTGCTGACCCCCCGAATGTACAGGCCTTGCATCATCCGCTTAGAAGCATCTTCAACGTCTTCCTTTATGAGTCACTAGAAGGCCGCCATTGGTATGGCACAAATGCCGTTCCACAGATGATGATAGCGATCAAAGTGGCCAGACTGAATTTCGGAAAGGGTCTATTGTTTATCGTAGTGCTTGTGAGCCGGTAAAATATACATCAACTGTGAAGTATCTTGGTATTTTTTTCGATGGTGATATTTCCTGGAACTCCCACCTTGCTTATATTTATAAGAATATTCGTTCAATGTCTTGTTTGGTCTACAAAATTGGATACTATATGCCGTTATCAGTCCGAAAAGTTATTATACATGCTCTGGGCTACAGTGTACTTCGTTAGGGCATATCTGTGGACGGTCATTGTGCCCAAGGTTGGCAAACCATAATTAACTCAATACAACGTTCTATGTTACATAACATTTCCTATGACTTAGGCCTCGATAAAAACATTGATTTGTTCGCGACTGGGATATCAGTTTTAAGACTCCCTACGTCCCTGCCGTAACCTCAGACCGAAAGAGCGATATTGGACACCTCGGTGTTCTACAATATATGATAAAAGAACCCGATTGTACTATGTTCCAGCATGCTTTAATAAACTCCCGTCGTGTGTTATTGATGCCACAACAAGGTATAAACTGAAGAAAGCGCTGAGAAACATTAATGTATAACCCCCCCTCCCCTTTTCCTGGTTGACTTTGGTTTCGGTTTTGATTCCGTTTCGTTTTTTTATTTTATGTACTCTATTTGTGTGTGTTTCGTTTGCTGACTGCCGGACGCTGCCAGAGAAGCCCAATGAGGCTTTGGCAGGTCTGTATTTGTTTGTGTACTTTACATGCAATAAACATTATTATTATTATTATTAATATTAGGTATTATATAAGGTTATGTATGGTGATGGATATATCCATATACAGCGTTATTTGACACGGACAGTGCAATTTTTATGGACAAATTAATGCCAGATATCTGTTGTACAACCATTTATCGAAAAAAAAAGTACGAAAAAAAGACGACAATTCTAAATTCTGGAATTTCAATCCCTAAATCTTTTTTTTCTTCTAATTTCCTTTTTGAATTGGTGCTACATCTCCATGGCCATCGATATCTTCTACAGAAAAAAACTCAATTTGTGTTCCACAGTGATTTGATTAGAAACCAACGTTACTAGATTACCTCAGTTGCGGAACTCCCGCCGGAAGGGGGTATACCCCCCCCCCCCTCACTCACTTCAGTCCGCCTCCCGTCGTTCGAAGCGCCATCTAGATTTTCGTTTACGAACTGTGTGTTCCATAGAGTACGGTGGAACGCCATCTAGACGCTGCGCTTCGAAACGTACGTATTCCATAGAATACACTGCAGTTACCATAGCAGCCGTCCGGCGCGTCGAACAACGGGAGGCGAGTCGTGGGTGAGTGAGGGGGTACTGCTCGTGCATGCAGCGTCTATTAGTAGTTCCGTAACTGAGCTAATCTAATAACGTTAAAAACTTACAAGCATGAATTCATAATTGGCTTAGCATATCTTTGTCTGGAGCATTTGAGAAATAGAAAAAAGGATCGATGTTTCCATATCAGTCGTGAAAGATATTCACTTGTGCACGCACCAGTTGCTTGAAGATTAAAAATAAAAAAATGTCATGCTCGTTTGTTTAAAATTGTTTTCATGCTTGATCACCTCAAGGATAAATCAAGATGCTGCATGGATGTGCATAAACTATAGTTTATGCACATACGAAGCTGCATCCTGATGAAAACTACTAGCTCATTAGACTATAGTCTAATGAGGTAGTGTTTTGCATTGAAGGTGATGTGCCGTGCAACTAAACATAAGTCAATTCTGCGACGCTGCCTTGGCCTTGAGTGAAGGCCAGCGTGCATCCAGCTTGCTCCCTGCTGTCTTTTGGGACGTCTGACTGCATCCGAAAAGGAACAACTGATCTGAATCCACTTTAAATGGAGAGCTTGCTGGTAACGCTAATTAGAAATAATGGAAGACACACAGAACACGTAAACGGACAAGACGTTTCCCAACTGGCAGCATACGCTTAGTGATTCGCTCCGTCGTGCTGGCGTTTGTTCCTCTGAGGAAGGAGGAGGAGGAAGGAAGCCTTATCAGGCAAAGCAGGCAAAGTGTGAAGGAGGACTTAAAGTATTTGGAGGACTGGTAGAATATAGTGAGGAGGTGGGGGCCGCTAGTAGACAGTGGACCAGAGGCAGTCTTGTACACGTTACTGAAAAAAAAGTAACGGCTTACAATTACAACTTACTTTACTGAAAAGGTAACTGATTACAGAAACAATTACTGTACCACAAAAATAATTGAAAAATTACCATAAAGTAATTGATTACTTTTCACGTTACTTTAACTTTTTATTACGAAATCAAAAATGCATACATATGCTCAAAGCAGTTGCATTTTGTGTGTTTTTGACATTCAACACCTTGTTATGCTTCAGCAGCAGTTGTCGCTTGATTTTCTCGTCAGTCATTTTCCTACGTTTCGACGCGAAACGAGCGACGGTGTGACTGTCGACATCGACAGTCGAAACGTCGTTGAGCGCGTTGACATTCTAATCCTTCTGGTAGCTTGGTTCATTTTCTTAGTTGTTTGGGGATAAAAAAGAAAAAAAGTGTCCAACGTTGGTGCAATATAGTATAGACGAGTGACACACGTACGGGCAGACCAAACAATTCTTTTACGTAAAATAAAACTCCACTCAATAATTTTATCTCCGTCAGAAACATATAATTGATTACTTGTAATTGATTGCAGAAAAATAGTTTTTGAATTACAGTAAATGTTACTGAAAAAAATGAATTGAAGCGTTAAAAAGTTGCAATTAAATATAATTGATTACAAGTAATTACTTGTAACTCGTTTCATACAAGGTTGACCAGAGGGGAGATGAGGAGCCGATGTATTTTTTGCGCGATGATGCGTATCTAGAGCGCCTCCAGAATTTCGCGTCCGTACCTGGACTTCTGCAAAGCTAATACGGGTGTGGCTCCAAAATCGTTTCCTAATAAGTTGTCAGTCACTCAAGCCGTGAAGACCAGGCTTCAAGAAAATGAACACAGTGACGCTGCATTCTGTGTTGCTTAAAAAGCCCGTAAAAAGAAAAAAATAAATTTTTTTGTTGAACAGTTTGGGTGAAACGCACGCGTCAAAAAATTAATTTTACGCAAAAAAACCAGAAGATTGGTTTTTTTAAGAGCAATTATGACGGCGCAAAACGTGATTTAGTCGGCAGTCACATTTTTTCCCCTTGTTTTCTCTCGCGGCATTTCGGGCGCGTGGAGGAGAGGGGATCGGCTCCGCCTTCACGACCGAGATGGTCATTCCGGAATGACCCGTGACGTCATGGACTTCGCAAGAAGAATTTCAAATAAATCTCTCGTCGTCAATATTGCTCTAATTTTCTTTTCGCGTACAATTTATTTGTTAACGCGCGTGTCGCAACCAGACTGTCTAAAAAAAAAACTTTTTTTTTGTTTCTTTTTTGGGGTCTTTTAACTGGAGCCATCGGCTCCGAACAACCGCTGCACTCTCCTTCTCCACCGCGCACACACTTTTACCTCTAGTTTTTCTCCCCGCACACGCGCAAATTCTATATAAAAAGAAAGAAGACAACCATTTTTTTATATAAAAAAAAAACAAGTACAACCGCGCTGTCGAGCATAAACAAGGAAAATTGAGGATACCGCTTTTTGCCAGATGCGCACACGAGCATCCGGTTCAGATGGCGTTTTACTTGCTTGTGCGTACACAGCAAATTCAAAGGAACCACCAATGAACGCAACGCTTCGAGGAATCCGAGACAATCCGTACCACGACGTTTCTGTGCGCCGACTTTTATTCTTAATCTTTATTTGCTCAAAATAACGAACACGGGAGAGGCCTAGCAGCTGACAGAGATATTCGGTCGATTATGTGTAGGGAGTGACGAAATAGGCCATGTCAGAAGAAATATATGACAAGGTGTATTATCTTCCTGATTAGGTGGAAAGCCTAATCAAGAAGATTATCTTCTTGATTATCTTGATTAGGCGGAAAGCCTAATCAAGAAGATTATCTTCTTGATTATCTTGATTAGGCGGAAAGCCTAATCAAGAAGATTATCTTCTTGATTATCTTGGTTAGGCGGAAAGCCTAATCAAGAAGATTATCTTGATTAGGCGGAAAGCCTAATCAAGAAGATTATCTTCTTGATTGTCTTGATTAGGCGGAAAGCCTAATCAAGAAGATTATCTTCTTGATTATCTTGATTAGGCGGAAAGCCTAATCAAGAAGATTATCTTTTTGATTATCTTGATTAGGCGGAAAGCCTAATCAAGAAGATTATCTTAATTAGGCGGAAAGCCTAATCAAGAAGATTATCTTCTTGACTATCTTGATTAGGCGGAAAGCCTAATCAGGAAGATAACAGGTATACAAAGGCAACCTCGTGAAGAAAGCAGTCAGATTAATTGTAATTCCGTACATGCATTCCCTAACCCACAGCCTTAAAAAAGTAGGTGACCGGTACGACGTACCAGTGTTTTTTTCGGCACCTAGTAAGCTGTCAAGACTGTGCCGCAAAATAAATTTTCCGCTGATGCTGCAAACAAATGCAAAACTAAACATCGCAAGAAATTCACAAAATTCACAATGGGAGTGGTGTATGAAATTCCAATGACATGCGGATCTGTATACATCGGTCAGACTGGTCGATGCTTCAACGATCGCGCACGTGAACATGACGCGGCCACACCAGCAACCCCATCTGGACATCTGGCAACACACTGCAGCCGCTGCCATTGCTCCCCTTCATTTAAAGACACCAAATTTCTGGCCAGATACCCAGATAAGATGTCCAGGGAGCTCCACGAGCCTCTTGAGATCAAAACAAAAGACAAGATGTGCACAAGTGACACTTCTATAATCTTATGGACAAAAGAATTTGATTTTCTAGAAACGGGTCTACACCGTCCCTAGTCGTGACGAAGGGTTTTTTCACGGCTATATAAGGGATTCATTTTTTCAATAAATGTTAGTTGCGAGTGCGCCAGGGTTTACGTCTCTTCTTGTCCTTGTGTTTTTTGGCGCCTGTCTACGAAGGTGTATTGAGTGCTGCGAAGGGGGGGGGTGTATAAGATTATTTCATTTTGCGATGGGGTATACCTAGGCCAATCGGGCCGCCATGGTATGTATGATAGACCAGGGAACATCTTCTCTCGGTGAAATCGTTGCCCTCGGGTAATTTGGCCATACAATGCAACAATTGTAATTGTGTCCCGAAGTTTGACAGCACCATTACCTCGACTCAGAACAGTGAGAGCAGAAAGACGAAGGAGATATTGGAGGCGTACTCTTTTAATGGAGCGTGACAAATTGCACACCTGTCAGCGCTCACCTGAGGGCCCATATTTAGAATCGCTCACTGTGGACTGATAATCCGTAGATTATTGGCGCTGCTTAAGTCATGTTTTTTTTTATTTCAATTGGTTCAACACGAGCCTCTTAAATCCGGGTTCGTGGATTCGGGCCCCGGCCACGTTGGGCACCAGTGTAGGATTTCCTTACTGCTGCCCGCCTCGGAGTATGACACGACGCAGCGCTGGTTCATTTATTGACTCATCGCGCTCTTGATGCGACCCATAAAGCCCCTGGTGCATACTTTGAACCGGCTTTTTTAAAATTATCATCAGCGGCGGAACGTAGCTTGCTCGGCCGAAATGACCAGAGACGATTTAACGTGAAAGCAACATGGTGGAATCGCTGCGGATCACCAGATTTCGCACACAATGTGTGTGTTTCTTTTTTCTTTTTTCATTACTTATCTTTAGTTGTAAGTGCGCTACGTGGTGGGCATCGTTCTTTCACTTGTTCGTTGTATACACCTTTGCGAAAATCGCCTTCTGCCGCTGCCATCTTTGTCTGCTGGGCTAAAGGAACGCCTTCTGAGCATGCGCCGTAGCTCTGCTGTGCTGTACATATATCAGACGCTGCACACGCCCCCATCCACAGCTCAGTTTCTCAGCATTTCTCGGCCGAGTGATAAGCGACGGAAACGTCTATACCTCTGGCGCTTTTATCTTGTACAATAAGTCGGCAACTATATCCCGAGAAGATGCCCCTTGATGATTGCAGTTCTGGGGCTCGCAAGCTGGACGTTCGGCGCGAGAGTCGGCGACATTTCTGACCGTCGACTTTCTCGCCGACTTTCGAAAACGCAAAAAAGTGCGCCGTCGCCGCACTTATTGCCTTAGCGCGTTTTCCAATCACCGACTAAAGCATCGCCAACCACGCGCAGCGAATGCGCCTCAAAACTGCGCTTTTTTTAATGCGAATAGCATTCTTTGGATACTTCGCGCACTTTTCGTCTATGTATCTATCTATCTATCTATCTGGCTATCTAACCTCTTACGCCGCGGGTCGATAAATAAATAAAAAAGACCGGCGCCGGCTGGGATTCGAACCGTTGACCCTTTGATCAGCAGGCAGACGCGCTAACCACAGAGCTATGAAGGCAGTCATTCAACGCACTCTAAACGGTTGTTTATATCTTTACATAGACGCGCTTACAGCGCTGTCACAGCTACCGGTGCGCGCGCGTTCCATGCACGAGTGAGCACGGCCGCTAGCTCACCCTCTCCCGCGCTCGGGAGAGGGTGATGTAGCGGCCGCGCTCAGCCTCACGAGAGCGGAATGAGCCCTCGTGCATGGAACGCGCGCGCACCGGTAGCTGTGACAGCGCTGTAAAGCGCGTCCTATGGTAAAGATATAAACCAGGGTGCCTTCATGTGCGCTTTGCTTAGGTGGAGTCATCCGGCCATTTTGTCCCACACTTTTATTTTCCTTTTTTGTTCAGAAGCGCGTGAAAGAGCGTGTCCCTGCACGCGTCTGTGGCACTGACTGTGCTATGGCGACATTTTGTTTTCGTCGACTTCTTTGTATTTTCCCCGTGAGCGCGTGCTGTCGGCATCGGGTACTACAAAGGGTGGCATCACCCTAAACAGGAGGACATTGAGGCACCCTAATATAAACAACCGTTTAGAGTACCGTTGGTTGAGACTAGCTGAGACGCCAGAAAGTCTGGTCGGTACCATTTTGAGTGTTTGTGCGTATGGCGCGTGCTTTGCTCGCCTTCCTAAGTGACACAAACGCACGTGCTGGGCTGCGGAGATCGTGCGCAGGGCTGTGAAAGTGTCAACAAATTTAGAATCGCCTCAAGAGTGGGCTGGCATATCTAGAGTGTGCCGGCCACCTGACGAACGCGCATAACTCCGCACCGTTTGATGCTATTCGCATTAACGTAGATAATCATTCCGAAAGGATGGGTTCTGC